>DWQK01004343.1:0-10533 GCA_018231225.1 Noctuana stator
AGGCCCGTGTTTTATGATAAATAACAGCTGTGGGTACTATGTGAGGGAATGATTTTGGGGTTAATGACTGGGTGGGCTTTAAGAGTTTGTGTGGTATATAAAACAAAATAGCCAGAAGAAAAAATCTCAACAAAGTAATGCTTTCACTAGAAACGTGATGGATTTAAATTAAAAATAAGAAAGGCTTGACTAGAAACATGTTCCTATAGAGTATAGGGTTCTGGGAGTAAAACGAAATATCAGGTCTAGGGGTTTCGTACCGTAGGAATATCGTTAGTTAAATAGAAAAGTAGTGTAAGCTAAAAAATAACAAATTTTGCAAGTGCCTGTACAGATTATGTTCATAAATTAAATTTTTACGAAAAAAAATGTAGGTATACCTATATGGGTCACGCTATGCGAGGGTGAACGGTAATACGGTGACTTTACATTAATAAAGAGTTACCTACAGTTTATACCGTAGGACAGGTAGGATTCGTACACTTTTTACTTTTTGACATGTGAAATAAAAAGTTATTGGTCTATCGCAATGATTTTGACATCAATGTAAAGCTTAATTATTAGGCTTTTATAATAAGGTTCATTGGTGACTATAGAGGGCAGTTTTCTAAAAAGTGGAATTTGTACCCCACACGTGTGGTACATTCGTACACACTGTGGGTAACATTCGTACATAGTGGGGAGCTTTCGTACACAGTGTAAGAAAATGTCAAATTTATACATCAAATACAAACAAATGACACACCCATTAAACACATGCTTTGTTATGGTTCCCAGTGATTGTATTATTTATTATTTCTCAGTATATTTTCAAAATTTTCTAGAAGGTAATGGTAATAATATTGTTTGGAGACAACATAACTTAAAATACAGTTCATATCTGACTTATTTTTCTACAAGTAGCAATGACACAGCGTTTTTTAGCGCAGATTCGATAATAATCAATTCATACTAATAAAAAAAATATAAACGATACAAATAGATTTATTGTGTAAGTACCTATGGCAATATGGGGAAATTTCGTAAGGAATATGCGAGGAATGCCTATTAGCCGATAGGACTGAGTGCCTACTTGCCCCATATTGCCGCCATTGAGTTAATATGGCGTTATGGCCTTTTATGTTAATGCTATCTACGTCATTACTGGCTGGTTTTTATTACGCTGATTATACGAGTATAACGTATTAGTAATATAACGTAAATTCACTTGCCTGCAACTCCTTTTATGGCCTACTGCTGGACACGGGTTTCTCCCTACAACCGGGGAAGGCGTCGAGCACATTCCAAAACGCTGCTCCAATTCGGATAAGTGGGGTGTTGTTAAAACGCCCATAGGGCCTCTGACCAGGTTTACCGACTTTTGTCTATCTATTACAGTCGTGACCGACGAGCGACGGCTTTAAGAAAGACAGGAAGCGCGCAAATTTTGCCACTAGCACCCATCCTAATACCAATCGCGAGGTTGCTTACTCTGGTAATAGATATTCATTAAAATATAATATCCGATCTGATCTGCTGTTCTAAATAGGGAATGAGAAAAAACAAAATGTAATCTTCTGAAAATCTCGAGATGAAAAACAGCTCAGCTTTTTAATCATAGAACATCACCGAACCAATTTGCTTCATGCCCACGCCGGCGGATGAATCAAATCCAATCCTGAACCAACACGCCTCAATAACACGTCACTCAATCACTGTGAGAAATAACACGTTTTGGTGTTTGATCGCAGTCTTATCATTGTTTAACCCTGTAAGCTTGAAATAGCATATATTATGTATTACAAAAAAGTTTTCTAGGAGACAGATTTTGTATGAACGTAAGAACCTCACTCATTTTTAATGTGAAGAAATAATGCTAGTAAAACGACGGATGGAACTTGTAATGGTGAAATAAATAATTTACCTATTTAAAATTCCTTTTAAGAATACTAAATTACTTTCAGACTGACTCACTCATATTAAATAACCTAACCTAACGTATAAACGCCGTATACAATACAGGCGCTTAAAAAGGTGATAGAAACTTTTTTTTTCATGTATTCATAGGTATATAATATAGCTCAATACGGCTGAGGCGCTAATAAAAGGTCGCATAAGATTACACATAAAAGATCCTTTCTTTGTTGATCGAACCCTTAAACAACAAAGGAATCCATCTCTATTCCTCTCGGAGACAAAGGAAAATAGGAATTCCATTTAACATTGGAATACATTATACCCAAATGCAAGCCATTTCAACTTTGACGCACATGCTCGTTGTTTTATGAAGAGAATGACTAATTAAATTTAAGGCAAGACTTTTCCCTTTGTTATTTGTTTAATTATTTATTTATGCTACAATTTTGAAATTAACATTTAACACTTCAAGATTTTATTCGCGAAAGATCTGAATGTTTCATAATGTTGATGCAACCTTTCTGTGTCCCATCGTATTATCATCGACCATTATTGCCACACTGTGGTGCACGAATTTTGTCCTTTCCATACTTTATGATGTCGTTAAAGTTTGTACATATTATTATCTATTATATTACAACACACAAGTTTACTTCTACCAATGCATTGTTATATTATACGTAATATATTAAACAACAACAATAGAATACCCTTTACAGAAAGTATTGAACTCCGAACAACAAATTGAATCCTATCAACAACGAAGTTTAACAAAGTCCCCAATTGATAACGAAGCTGTTAGATACAGACTGTTTTAAAACTAGCCATTAGTTTAGAAACTGTTTAATAGCATAGACTGGGATCAGTGTAAAGTTTCGGAGGACAAAGACCCAACATTATTTATAGCGTACGAGTATAACTGAAACTTAATCCGTCTAATGTGTTTAGTCGGAAATAAACATCCTGCAGCAGTGTATTATACTAACTAATTGAAAGATTACGCTTCACAAATTCACACTCATGGCCATATGAGTAGCTCATAGTAGCACATACTAGGATCATGGGTACCAAGGACAGTATCCGCTCCATCAGTATCAGTGTATCCAGACACACACAAAGACAGTAGTAATTGTACTCACACACAGAATGGAAACAGAAATCTAAAGGAGACTGGAACGGCGTGTGCTGGAGATAGAAAGAGATAATAATAGTAGCGACATTTCTTTGTACTATTCTGTCGAAAAAAATTTTAAAAACAAAATTTGAACTTATAATAGAGCCGTGGAATTTTTTCCCCTCAGTCAACACTGGACTAAAGCCGATAGAAAATAAATAATGCTGTATAACGATTCATACATCGTAACGTGTTCATTATATTCGATGACTAATTAAAAAACTTCACAACATGCTTACTAGCAAATTGTAGGTAGGTATGTAATTTACTTATTTACGATTTTTAATGACTACTCTTTATCTTTATCATTTAATCACAGTAGGTTTGTACCAGATAAGTGACACGATTTATTTGTATTATCACATCACTCACAGAGTATCTTTGCGTTAGGCTGGTCGTGTTGTGAGTGTCGAGGCCGTGAGTCGAGACCATGTTGTGGGCTCTAGTGTTCGCTTGTGCGGTGACACGCGCGTGGGGTGATGTGGAGCAAGCGGAATCTCGTGTGGTCAAGATCAATCAAGGTGCCGTGCGCGGCTACAAATCTCCTGATGGAGACTTTTATGTGTTCTATAACATACCATACGCCACCGCACCTACAGGCACGCAGAAATTCAAGGTTATTATTGTACTACGTATTATATAACCATAATATTTATATACATGTATTATTAGTAGACAACATTGATTTAAGAAAAACTAAGATTCATTATAACCGGTTCTAAAACATGATATTAAAGATAAAAAACTGTATTTTGCACTCATTTTACTTTACTTTCGTTTTATTTTATAATGCCGCAGTGATGTGTGTGCCGAAGTGAAGCTGTTTGCAATAAGCGGACAATACTACCTAAATATTTATATTAATTGTAAGACAATTATAAATGCATTAAACGTTTTTACCGCAGGCGGATTTTTATATTGCTTGCATTAACCTCGGTCTGACACATTTAACGCAAATTTAGCAGTCAACATTATTTTATTTTAAAAAACATTTATTTCATTTCAGGAACCATTACCACCTCCTGTTTGGCTAGACACATATGAAGCTGTCAACAAAGGCGTTGTGTGCCCTCAGTTCAATTATTTTGCCATGGTAATTAATGACTACAATAAAGCAAGGGAAAATTGCCTCATTGCAAATATTTACGTTCCTGAAACAGATGAAAAAAATCTACCAGTTTTTGTTTCTGTTCACGGAGGAGCCTACGTTTTAGGACATTCCAACCTAGTGACTCCTAAGCATTTGGCTATGACTAAACGGGCAATAATTGTCAATTTTAATTACCGTCTTGGTGTCCATGGTTTCCTTTGTTTAGGTACCAATGACATACCCGGAAATGCGGGAATGAAAGACATGGTTGCCCTTCTTCAATGGGTACAAGAAAATATTGCTAGCTTTGGAGGCAACCCTAGTGATGTCACCCTTGCGGGATTCAGCGCTGGTTCTTCTGCTGTTGATTTGTTACACATTTCCAAAATGGCAAACAATCTGTTCAAAAGAGTTATACCTGAGAGTGGATCTAATACAGCAGCATTTAGCATTCAGCCAGATCCTGTTGAGGTTGCCAAAAATTATGCAAAACGCTTAAATTTCAGTAACGTTGATGATATTTTTGTTTTGGAAGAATTTTATAAGACTGCGCCTTATGATTTATTGAATTCAGTCAGTTTACTCGAAGAAGTAGATGCCACTTTTAAATTTTCACCTTGTGTTGAAAGAGATACAGGCGTTGAGAAATTTTTAGACGACAATCCAGTCAATATTCTTAAAAAGGGTAACTATCAAAAGCGTCCTATGCTGTACGGATTTTCAAATATGGAGGGACTGTTTCGAATCAACTTGTTTGAATCTTGGAAGGACCAAATGAATGCTAAGTTTTCAGATTTCCTACCCGCCGACCTGCAGTTTGAAAGTGAGAAAGAAAAAGAAAAAGTTGCTGCGAAAATTAAACAATTTTACTTTGGAAAAAAGCCTATAAATGAAGATAACATTTTGGGTTATATCGATTTCTATTCTGATATTTTTTTTGCCTATTCGACCCTTAGATCGGTTAGACTTCAAGTGGAAGCCGGTAATGATCAAATATATCTCTACGAGTATGCTTATGTAGGCGAAGAAAGTCCGGTAATTCCATACAAAAATATTCGTGGTGCTAACCACTGTGCACAAACAATGGCGGTATATGACGGACTAAATTTAACACACGTAGATGAGTCCCATTTTTCTGAAGACTTCCAAAATGTGAAAAAAACATTAAGAGAAATGTGGCTTAATTTTGCAACAACTGGGTAAGAATCATTTAAAGTTACCATTAAATATTTACCACGACCAGCTTAATAGCAATACTACGACGACCCACGTGGTGTAGTGTGTACCACGCCAGTCCACCATTCAAAGGGTCCCGGGTTCGATCCCCGGCGGGCAAAATTTGGATTTCTATGCTCGGTCTGAGTGTTTGTGTAAGAGTCTTTGTATGTGTCCAATTGTCCATTGCACCCACGACACAGGAAATCCTAGTGTGAGGCTGTGAGTTGGATGCGTTATTTATTATACACGAATATAACTATTCCTAACCTAACAATAATTAATAACTATAACAGTTTTAATAATAGAAGCACTTATTAGTATTAAGTAGATCGAATTTCTTTTATTTTTAATCTCAATACTTACACATTTCAACAGCATTACCTATAGAAACATATTATACCTGAAATGAATGCAGTTTTGTATTTACATTTTCTAGGAAACCAGTTCCTGAAGGATCATCCCTTCCTGCATGGCCTCCGACCGGCGCCAACGGGTCTCCCTACATGCTTCTAGACAAGGTTCCGAAATTGATCGAATCTCCGTTGATTGAGAAGCGTGTTCAGTTCTGGGATAAAATTTACAAGAAGTACTACCGCTACCCTGTACCGCCTAGTGAGCCAACGCCAAAACATACTGAACTTTAAGTAAACTTTCTTAATTTTGGAAGCGAGTGATCGTGGTTATTAAAGATTATCAAATAAATGTTCTTTGGTAAAGAATCGTAACATTTTATAAAGAAGGAAAACATTTCTATTTTAATAGCGATATAATAATATTTACTGCACATTTTGTTTACGGCAGTTTATTTACTTTAAATTAGGTACCTAATGAATATTATTCAAAAATACCTACCTTTACTTTTTACCTTACTTCCCTATTTGACATCCGAGATTAAAAAGTACCCAAATTATATACTATGTCATGTAATATAAGTCCAGGGGCATTAAATAGCATCTTAAGAGGCATTCGAAACGTCCCCAATTTAGTGATGTAACGAATATTATATCACTTTCGCATTGAATGTGAAAAATCCAACAATCCAAATTTGTAGTTCAAGTAATATATGAGTAAAATTTGCCTCTTTTATTGTAGGTAACTACTATTAGCTGAATTTTCGCCCATATGAAAATTTCGCACTTCACCTGAATAAAATAATAGGAATTATATGATATAACTAAAACGTAGTTATCTTCTTTGTTCGTACCTATAGAATCGTGACCTTTCAGTTTTAATATGATAATGTTTCGTAATATTTCAAAAGGTTTAGGGGTAATGTTTTCACCCTCGGGATCTGAGCGTCGATCAATCACGCAATAAAACATTGAATATGTGTTTAGATATTTTTCTATATACTCGTACCGGTTACAACCATTTTTCACCGCCACGTATGGCCACAAACGACAATAAATAAGACAAAAAGCTTTAGTAAAAAGGAAGAATACATTTATTGTTAAAAACATATTGATGTAAAGGGCGGATGGCTATTGTCATCGCTGCGGCGCGGTGCTGTGTGGACGTGCGCTCGAATGCTTCCTGCCCGAAATATGATTCGTGTACTTGCATATTATTAGTTTAGGTACTGTAATGTATTGTTCGATTTATATATTTAAGAGCTTACGCTGATGTTAAGGAACGAAAAAAAAGATCTCTGATCACCCATTAGATTATTTTTTGAGTAAATGCTGCGCCTTAATAACAATTTTTTCCTTTTAAATTAAATTTACATTACCATGCTTTTGATTTACGAATTACTTTTGAAATACGTTCAAATTTTCAATTACGAAACTCATTCATTACTAGGATCACTAAAATATGCCACTTACAGTGTAGCTGTTCTCGCAGTTTGCCCGCACTATATAGTATTATAATATACATATATTGTATAATAAAATTTTATTATTGTATGTATTCATAAGAAAGAGATACGTAATGAAATAGACATAAATCCAATTTGTGAACCCGACATAAATCCAGGGTTCAAAGGTTCGAGATTTCGCTCCGAGCAAGAAACGTGATTAATTTGAGGTAACAGAGATATTTTTTTTCATCGCTATACATACCTACATATACAAATTTGAACAGTACATATGGTGTACACATTTCTAAGCATTTGTTACTATTAGGTATTTGTATATGCCTACTTCCTATCCTTCCTTCCTATGCCTTCTTCGGATGTGGGGAGAGACCCGTGCCCAGCAGTGGGATGTCCCACTGCTGTGCCCCAAAGGGTTGAAGTCGTATGTCTACTATTTAAAAATTAGGTTCCATTTAAGATTAGAGTAGATTTATCATTTTTCCCGTCACATGTACAAATAACTAAAATTTTTTGTTACCTTACAATTTGTATCACAACGTAACTACATACCTATTTTTTTTATTCTGACACAAACGAAACAGTCAGTTTCTTCAAAACCAATAAATTGTACCTACTTTTTTACTCTGAAGTAAATTAGAAAGCGTTTTGAACATTCAAAATGATTTACACTTTACATCGCTTTATCTTTGTCTGAAAGTCTGAAATGTATACCTACCTGAGTTTATTTTCCAACCAAAACTTATTGAAAACATACAAAACTCTTTTGAAATACGAATCTTTTGTTCTGTGTATTCCAAACATAAATTTTAAAAATAAAAGAGTACTTAAGGGTGTTTACACACACACAACACCACACAGCATAACAAATATCTACACTAATAATATAAAGCTTGTTACGTATCCTACCTACTCCAGTCATGCTGACTTGCGATAAGCAATCGAATCACCTACATGAGCTATTTTAATATTAAAATTTCGCCACCATTCTGGCTGATCAACGCTCAAACCTAGTAACAAGAAAGATCGCTAACGTCGCTCCGATCATCGATACACGTGTGGCCCAGATGCAGCCATGCCGCAGGGTGCAGATCGCTGAGTCGCCTCTTCGTGTCACCACTGCGTGCCCAGTGGCAGTTCGCTGACGTCACAGATTGCCCCACCTACCGTCACCTCAATATAAGATAATGTTCGTGCCAAAAGAAAGAAGAGCTGAATAATAATCTACTCAGACGACAGCAATGACGTAGTCCAACCGCTGGACACATCTGTTCTTAGGCTAGTTAGGTTGTAGGAAACTAGAATGTAGTAAAGGACGAATTCCTATACTCGCATCGGTAGGGTTCGGACCTAGATAGTTATAATTTTTAATTGTAATTTTTCTTTATTAAATAGTTTTAATTTAATTCTGTTTTTTTTTTGGAGCCTCCGAGCGCAGAAACGTAATTAGCTGAAGAGTTTGTTTGTTTGTTTGAACGCGCTAATCGCAGGAACTACTGAAAATTCTTTTTGGTATATGATAGCTACATTCATGAGGAAGGTTACCGGTTATCAAGCATTACCTTACTATTTTTAATGCGGGTGAAACTGTGTGGCACAGCTAGTATATTATATACAACTTGCATTCAATTAATTCCATTCCTTCAGTACTTCATTAGGATGTCCCATCACTAGCGGAGCCGTAGCAGTCCCATAATTGACACACACTTGACACTACACAAGCTTTAAACCGAAGAAAAGAAAACAACATAACTTACGCATATATGTTGGTAATGTATTTTATTCACATAACAATAGTGACGATACATACTGTGCTTGTAACACACAAAGGAACTTGAAACTGTTACATTTAGAATTAAACAAAACAAAAATTTAGTCACAGCTCAGAATAAATCTCTTTTATATTAACAACAATAATATCACAACAAAACCTACTGCTACATCTATTAGAATCTATAAGATTTTGATTCTTAATCGAATTATTTTCAACTAAAATAATTCATTTATCAACACACTAAACATCAAAACGGTTAAAAATTCTATAATTAAACTATGAGTGAGCACAATTGTGCGACTAGTCACTTCTTCACAGAAGAAAATAAAATTGATGGACTTTTATAAGGGTCATGCATCATTCAATCTCGGCCTCGTCCTAATATTAATAACTGATAACGGATACGTGTATAAATATTTAAGGCAGGTAAGGTAAGGTATAATCTAATATTCTTTATAATCTGTCATTCTTTAACAGACCTATAAAAAGTGACTAGTAATCTTAACATTAAAGAAACAACAAAACACAATATTTGGTAACTAAACATACACAGAAATTATATGTAAGTAAACATTAAATATTGTATAATAGTCCAAAGAGGTTGCTACAGTCAGCGCAACAATCGAATTCAAACTTACTCAGGCATTGAATAGGAGACAGACCCTTTAATATAATAGAGCTGAGAGTGCCGAGACCCAAATTGTGTATACAATCTCAACGTAAAGTGAACACGAATTGAATAAGTGTGTACAATGTAGGCACATAATGTAAAATGGAGAGTCTGTCCAAGATATTCGGGCGAATAAACTCAATAGTTACTTATCAATACGTACTTGAAAGATGAATTACAAAATAATATTGTAGAACGCACTAAGGATTATTAATCTACAAGTAGAATATTGAACGTACGTAATGAATGTTTAATTAAAAGGTCCCTAGGCCGAGATTAAAATAATTACGTGGATTGATTCTAAGCGTTCTCAAGTTAACTGGAAATTTCCAATTCAATCATTTAATCCTACGTCTATAAAATCACTTTCAATAAGCATGACGACTACGTATAATAAATATTTTAGTATAAGTGTAAAACATTTTAGTATTTATATGACTTTGAGCTCGTACAGATGGAGTAAAGCGTCACTTTAAAGCTAGAAAAAGGATAAAAGTAGGTATATAGCGTTATTCTTATAAATATCTTTTCTTAAATGATTTAGGTAGGTGTACAATGAATAAGAAAGGTACGGAAGTATAAAAGGTCAGTAAAAACACTACGGGGTCTAATACAAAATACAATATTAAAGTCTACTATACACACACATTTCTCACTACTGCTTTCTGTTCAATCGCGTCGGCGATTGTTTCTTATCCTACAGTAAACATATAATATGTCATAATATTTAAAATTACTACATTTAGCTCATTAATGACTTCTTACGCTAAAATTCGGAGCAGGTCCTTGGTCACCCACAGCTAAGGAATATCCATAATGAGTAAAATAATTGTATAATTTTATAGTGTTTAAATTTTAGTTATGACTAGTCCGTTATTAAGTGCTATGCACAAACTCT
>DWQK01004344.1:0-10532 GCA_018231225.1 Noctuana stator
CAGTGACTACTTAACATCAGGTGGCCTGCATGCTCGTTTGCTACTCATAAATGATAAAAAAATCATGTATATATCTCGCGTGCTCAATAAAATAAAAAATAAAACTGAACAATTTAAGTTTATTACAATTTATCGACTCAGTAAAAATCAATAGGATATTCCGATGTATGTCGATTGTGAACAATGGTGAATGCTGTGAATAGTGTGGAATAAGAAAGGCGATGGAGGCGATTGCGTGTGGGTGTGGGAAGGCGTTGGTAGGTACTGCACAGACGTTGCTAATGCGATAGTCAAACATACGATACATATCTTTCAGGGTTTAAACAGGATAGATTTTAAGGAGACTGAGAGATTTAAATTACGTTACTTTTTAAATTAGTAACTTTGGATAAGTAAGTAGTGATATGCGCGCATAGCCCCGCTGGTATTATGGTCTGTGGATGGCGATCACATACGTATGGGTGACCGCTAGTGGCAAAATTGTTGAACGTTTTTTACAAAGGAAGTTCTACAAAGTATGAAAGTCAGTGCTCCATGCTATGCATCAATTTATTAAATGAATTATTAATTTGTGTAAAGAGTCTGTCAAACTTTCAACAGACTAAACATATGAAACATCCCCCATTTTTTGGTAACATATATTTTAAAAATAATGGATATGAAATGAAGAAATTTTCTTTCCGAAATTTATTCAGCATTATGAAACATCCTAAGTTTATCGTTTAACTTATGGTCATACTAGTAGTAAAATATCTGGCTGCTCCACTCAGTGCTTATGCAGTGTTTACAAACGCTTTTGAGCTAATTTATGCTAAATAAACATTATGTAATCATTTTCAGTAGTAGTTTCAACATTTTGTGATTGTTATAAAATAAATAATATCCACATAATTTTAGAACTCTGAATTAAATAGAAGATTTGTGATCAATACATAGTTCAAAATTAATAATGATGATTAATCCTAACAGCTTTGTATCAGGCTTCAATCCCTCTGATAACGTAATTATTAACTCGAACACAAACAACGAAAAAAGTTGTTTAATGCAAGGCAATAAACTTTAAATATCTTATACAATGGAACTAGGAAACATGTTCCAGCCATGGCATACCTAAATGCATAAATTAACAAGGGCATAAAGAGTTACTTCTGTATAATATTTTCTACTAGTGTATAATCAGTTGAGCCAACGTAAAGCTCTCATGGGAACCGGGTAAAGGTATCTGATGTGTGACCGAGAACGGCAGCAGTGGTGCCAGCGGCTTAGATCCTTATCAACTCTCACACTGCTCTCACGTGCGCCTTGCGCCCTGGTGACTAATTGCTTCTGCTCACTCACCGTGAAATTATGCGATTATAACACGTATCTTCAAAAACAATAGCCTTGAAGCTCGGTTTTTGACGAAACCTGTTTGATTTACTCGTCTTAATTGTGCCGTTTATTTCCTTGCTTCGTTGCTAACAGTTGAGTAGGGAAGTAGGTACGGTTTGCAAGTTGTATTATTTATAGTTACAGATAGATAGATATAACACGAGGGGTGGATTATTTTTGCGACGGAGGTTAATATCTTCACACATTTATGACGACCTAAAATTATATATATACGACTCCATTTAATTAGCTATTATGATAATTGTAAATGTAGCTGCGTTTACCATGCTTAATTTATGCAGCTATTGCCACTAAGGCACTTTCTTACAGTTACAGGTCGAGGTTCGAACTCGATGCCCGCTTTAATTGGTGGCTCCCTGAGAACGTCGAGTTAATTATCGCTAGATACACAACACGTGTTATTATCTGGACGTCAAACACATACTAGAGTCAGCATTAGGGGCGTTTACCCTACATTACAGTGAGCAACTGCGGATGATAATTCGCGCTTGTGAGCAATTTCGCTTCGGGATATTCGCTTTCTTTGTTGTGTTGTATTGCGTTTTTATCTTGCTTTTTATTGTTTACTTTCTTCTTAGATTATATTTGATATTATGTATGTAATAGTGGTTTTTTTTATTTCGCTAACATACTTAATAAAAATATGTAAGTATCGAACGTAAAATTTATGTTTTTAAGAGAAAGGTACATTGGTCGGTTGATCAGAGGTAGGTTTGGAAAACGAATATTCTCACAAATGAAATTGATACAAAGCGATATAGGTATCAGATGAGTAAGCATCAGCTATATTAATTAAAATAGAAGAGACACTATTTATTTCGAATGCTATAGAGGTATCTACCTACTAGTACGGAGAATAATGAACGGCATATTCAGAGAAAATAGTGTACAGCATAATCGTGTAGGTATTTTTCATCATCATCACTTTCGATGTTCGTAATGTTGCATTACAGTTTTCATTTGTGGGACCGAAAACAGCTCGAGGCGGCATGACGAATCCAATTAACGGCAGTAACGAACTGTCGGACGTACACTATTTATGTTTCCTTACAGTCTCACTGTAAATATTTAACTCTGGACGCGTCTGGCATCGCCCTTGTCTTATCTCTTTATCGGGCCTGTAAACGATTTCACGGACAATTCCGGGCGCACTCCCCGACAACGTACAAGATACAGATTTCTAAATAACTATTAGGAAATGGCACCGCACCTGCAATAGAACTTTTACTCTTAATGTTTAGCGCTGTCAGATCATGTTAGTTTGTATCGGTTTCATAGTAGGTAGGCAGATAGTTTTCTTGGGAGAGTAAATGACGGCGCTATAAAGCTTGGAGCGAACTATAGGACGCGGCCCAATGCTAACAACAAAGACAGAGCCATTTTAATATCGTACCTACTTACGGGATGTTAATTACGATTATTTATGTTTTCAGAGTTCCCGATATTTCGGTTCAACTGCATGCATCATGTTCACTTGTGGACTGGAAATTACGGATGGATGACAATTACATGATACGTAAAAACGATTAATCTTTGTCATCAACATGATCAATATGATCATCCGTTCAGAAAATCAAAATACACCTGATGATAGATATTTTGTCAGGTGATTTCTTTGGTGTTTATTATTATTTCAGAAACTGGCATTAGGTATCCATCAATATTTATCATTTTACTCAATTGAAGAGGTTACATTTATGACTATATCTAAAGGCCAACAGAAATCATTGTGTTATTGCAGTCGATGTACTATTGTGGCTATTGTGAGTATAAGGTTCGAAAAAGATCTATTAAATATTTTATAGTCCTCGCAGTTTGTTTCTAACATAAATCAACTATCAGTAAACAACTAAACAAGATATGTCGGCGCGGACGGGTCGCGTGCGCGTAGGCATCTGCCGATGTCGGTCGATTATCTGCTAATTTATACGCGGCGCTCAACTTCTGTTTTCTCATATAATATTATTCATTTCGACACACTGCAAACGACCGCGCTAAATATAGATAGCAGCATTCCGTAGACGCCTTGTCCTCTGTTGTTCAATTGTTTTAGTGGTCCTTTTTCGATTGAAATTTCTCATTTAAATGCCACTTGTTCTGTAAGGACGCACAGCTTCTGGAGCAACGCAACGCTATTGTCCTTAGCAGAGTGATGGCACCGAAGAGACCGTTGTTAAAGGGATTTTTATACCGTTTTTCGATGGTTCCCATTTAAATGCCACTTGTCTTAAGAAGGGACAACGCTCCTATTTGGAGCAACACGACGCTCACCTACGGCCGTTAGCGGGGTGATGTCACCCGCCGCCATCATCGCGAGGGGGCCCGTTTTGGAATCTTTACGATCGACACCTCCACAAAATATTCGCAGAAGTTCATTCACCGACACAACAATGTATGAACATGTCATTGTATTTAGAACTTATCTATTCGCAATCTAATGAACTTCCTTGACTTAGCTTTGTTTTGCTAACCGCGGAACGCCTTGCCCGTTATAAAGTAGGTACTCGTAAATTCTCATGCAAGATCCATTCGTAATTGTACTAATTTAACTAGTTGGCATTGAATAAAAGTGCGTGCAAGTAATCAATCAATACGTAACCTTAACAAACTATATAATGAGTTATGTAAGTATTCAGCATTCGTTTAAGTGTCGAGGCTACACGGCCTTATACGCATAATTTGATTATTATGTATTTGAACAGTCTCATAAACATAAGTATATACTTAAGTTTATGAGACTATGGTATGGTAACTATATAGTTACCATTTTAATATGTTATATCTACTCATACTAACATACATACATACATACAAGTATGTATTATAATATAAAGTCCCCCGGTGTCTGTTGTCTGTTTGTCTGTTTAAATTACTGAACAGATTTTCGTACGTTTATCACTAATGGACGAAGTAATAGAAATCATCAATAGCACCAGCTACATCATATACCAACTCGTAGATAAATACCCACGAACCTGCTATCTAATTAAAAATTCAGTTTATGAGCAAGACTCATAAGTAGGTTTTGCTCGCACGGCGCTATGAAAGGGTTGATAGCTAACGCACTTTCACACCGATAGTGAGTAAATAAACACAAGAAAAGGCACAGGTGCGTGTGAACTGGCTGCGCGTGAAATTACTGTTTTGCTGCGGTGTGGTCCACGAAAAAATCGTTAGGATTACACGAAACATCAACCCCCGGCGACGATTCGCCACGGACCACTCCGGAGGCCATCATCATTTGTTCCCTCTCAAGTTCATTACCCTAAGGGATGCCGCTCTTTTTGTTTATGCCCAAATGTTTGTTAAACACACATCCACGCTTTCCTGCTGTCTTGAAATATTATTGTAGTTTGTCTAGCCACAAAAATTTACTATGTTCGCAATATTAAAGCAATGAAATGGTTTTTTCATCAAGCTAACGTGAAAAGGTTTTAATTGCATGAATATTTCAAAATCGAAAAAGGAGACGAGAGGACAAAGTTCAAATTGGTTAAGAAAACAACCTAGTTACACTCATGTTTTTAGACTTAAATAAATATTCTTATTAAAGCTTCTTTATTTGATACTACTTTATTCATTGTAGATAATAATATTATAATATCTAAATGGCAAACACTAAAAATGGAAAAAGTAAATCTGTCTGCCTGTCTGGACATCAAGTCTCGCATTGTTCTCAGTTAACAATAGGTAATATATAGAAATTGATGCCCGGATTAATGTCAACGAATATTTATCGTAACAATTCTCATGACAATATAATTAAATCTGCGGTCTTTATTTACTCTCGATGTTGTGCATTCGTAGAATCTAGATTTAATAAGCTAGAAAATAAGATATTAGGTATATTATTATCATTATCACCCCATAAGATGCTGTTTTTGAATAGTAGGACCAAGAAAATTTTCTGCCGATTAATCGGAAATAGATTGAATATTGGGCGAATAGAAGTAAGATGGCCGTCTTATAATGTTTGGCGGAAATCACTTGCTTCATCCCTTCCTTCATTCATATAGCAATAAATACCTGACAGCTTCGTATTAGAAAGAAATGTGAAATCTTGCCGATCGTAATAATAAAAGCTAGCTAAGCTACCAGCTGGTTAAGTACACCAAGGTAAACCGATAAAGAGAACAAAAAAACTACACAAAATCTCTTCTATCGTACACTTGTGTTCGTATGATAACATTTGTTTTCAAGATGAAATCGGAACATCAATAATGGATCGACGCGACCGACGCGGTGAGGTTCGGCCGGGCGCCAAGATCGCAACGATATCGTCGCTAGAACAGTAATCGTCAATAAAATCTCAATTTAGATGGCAGCGATACCGTGTGAGTTACGGACGGACAGTCCGACCGAACACGAAAACCTACTCGACGGAGGAATGCGCCCGCGACAGGACCTGCTAACGAATTAGGTACTTCAAATTGAGGGTTACATCAATTTTGTTTTATAATTTACGATTTAGTTTGGCTGAAGCTTTTAAGCCCTTGGATTAGGCATGACTTTACATGACATCTACCGAGCTATAGACTGGGTAAATCCCATCCAATTTATGGACTGATTTTGCATGTGTGACGTTGATATGTGTGATGGCGTCCGGCGGTGCCGTCTACGTCTTCGCTACCTCGTATTAATGACGACTTGACGCCTCGCCGACACCGGCACGCCTACGTTTATTTATAACAGATCTCTTTGTCTTTTTGCTCCCACCTTACTGGCCAGTCACAGATAAGAAGGACGTCGAAGTAGGCATTTAAAAATAAATTTGTCGAAAGTGATAAATGATGGATATAACTTTTATTATTTCAAATTAAATTAACGATCCGAGCCGTACGTCTGTCTACCTTTTCTCACATTAGAGTATCTTATCTGGAATGATTGCTTCCATTACCCCAGAGAATGGACACGTTGTTTTGTAGCTGAGAGAAGATAAAGAGATTAATGCGTAAAGCAATTAATTTTGATTGAGGTGTATTTTATTAAGTAATTGTTTTTGTTTTTCATGCAGGCTCCGACTTCGGCCGCACCGTAAAATATTAATATGTACACAAATTTCACAGGGAATTCATGATACGCTATTCTGTATATACGAGTATATAAAAGTAATAAAATTAATAATAGGTCAGGTGGAGTGAATAAAGCTTTCTTAGAAACAAGTTATAATGGTGCAACTAAAATTATTATCATATACTTTACTTACACAACATTGCAGTATAATTATATAACAAATGCTTAAAGCAATTAGAACTTTGCAGTGGTGAACATTTTAGAAATTCTTGTGTGTTTCTCATATTTATATTCCTAGTCTTTCAGAATACGAAAAGCTATATTATAGTCGTCCGAGTACGTAAAAGTGCTACACACAGGTTTTTTACATTAACAACTTTTATTAAAATTATAAAGTTATTAAGTTATTATGCATGTTGAAATCCGTACAAGACGTTTGCCTGTTCCCACAGCGGGCTTTAATACATTTTCTGTGTTCCAGTTAGCGCCTCATAAATTGATTAAGGGTCTTCGGCGACGCACAAAAGTTTTTTGTACTCCGACACAGGTATACTTAGCTGCTGACTCTAGCATGCCCAACCAACGCATGTAGGGCTCACTATGTGCTATTTATTAATATGTCTGCATAAGGAAAAATTATAAATACATAAGTGAATATTGAATATTACGTGAAAGTTAATAATGTTTCTTTGCGAAAACGTTTGCGAGACCTGCCGACTCGGAAAGTATCGTCATATGTGTTGTGTGTTGTGTTTCGGAAGATTAGTGTGGTTTCCGAAAAGATTTTAATTATGATTCAAAACGACCATTTTAGCCCTCTGGAGTAGCAATGCATTTGTACTTACCACCACAGGGTCGATTCTGCTATTACAATTGTGTTGTAATCGTCTGTTACAGGCATCTTAAAGATTAATTTTGACAGTTTCGTAAATCCGAGATTTTCCACTGATTTGCAACTGTCATCATGTAAATCATGTTACAATTAGGTATCTAATCTTGCACGTAAAAAACTTATGATATTTAGTATCAAAAAACGAAGAGCTTTAACTTGAAAACTATGTAATTAAACGCACAAAATTATTTATCGTTTTTCGACAATCGCGAATTATGATGCTGATCAGCTGATCACCATTCCAACGTAATTCAATTCCGAAACGATTGATAAGTCATTGTGGTGTTATTACGAAGCCATTATGCTAGTAAAATTGTAGTCTCGAGTTCCAATAGGAAATATATATTACCTATTTGAGATTGAATATATTATATTGCGGATACTATTTTACACTAGGTGGTTTGCACAATCATTTCCTTCTGCTATCCCATAAAAAGAGCGTACATTTATAGCACCTATTTAAGCATTATAGCAGCTTGATTATTCTCATTCATGTGCAAATAAAAAGGAAAATGGCTCTTTCTTAATGTTATAAACGAATATCAAATGCAAGGAATTTAATGTACAATACAATTTTCATATCGTATATATACCATTCTTCATTACGTCCAACAATTAAACTCTACGACCATTTCGCGCCAGGAAAACCATAACGGAGTGAACTAATTTCCTGACAGGAAATTGCTTCCCTGAACCAAGTAGGTTCCATTTCCCTAAGAGCTTCGGTTCGAATCATCGTTTAAACATCAATCATTTTCTTTATACCAAATATAGTGTAAACGAAACAAAATTTTATGGACGTTTCGTACAGTAGGCACATGCTATTATAAAGTATTTATAATCCTAGGGTAATGTATATCACGCTAGGATAGGTACCACGATAGGTATATCACGCATACCTAGAAGGTGCTGTTTGGTCAACCTAAATCAAAAAGAGACGTTTAATAAATTATACCTCGTCTCACGTCTCAGGACGTAAACACACTCGGCTGTATCAATGCAGTCATTCCGTAATTTAGCCGAAAGGTTTTGGTAAGTCCGAACAAAAAACCATGAGGTGACAATATAAATAACAATTTGGCCCACCCCGTTCGAATGTGGTTCGCCCGGATTAGCATAAGAATGCCGCATCATGAACGCCCACGATCCTCTGTGTCCGTTGTTGTCTCTTTATACGTCGAATTTAATTTTGATTTACGGCTATCTATACAATTGTACGCAAAACATTTTTCGATGCAGCCGAGAAAAGAATATACTCGTACCAACACGTTCGTGAGTTTAGTGACATATGCTCCGCGAGCGATCTCTCTACCTATAGGTATACAATTAGGTAGATATGTTGAGGTTATGATAATCAGATATCGGGTTTATACAATAAACTGGACAACTGGAGAAAAGCGATTTTCTTAATACAAAAACAGTAGCATAAAAATAGTGTTGGTCCGGGGAGCTACCACCCCTCAGAGGCTTGAGTCTGCTATTACACTCGTCTCGAAATTGATTCGTAAATCGTCTGTCACTGACATATCAATTTTTGATTTTGTCAATTTTGGTAAACTACTAATTTAAAGTTGTCAAAGGCTTTCCGGCGATGAGATTAAAATAGTCCTTACAAATAGTGTCAACTAAACTACTACCTGTGTCAAGTTGAGATCATAACGTGTCTCGTAAATAGTGAATCCCACTTGAGTGGCTCTGCTCTACAATGTGGAGATAATATTATACCTAAAATATATTTATCTGCTAACTGTCTCAAAATCAGACATTACTTTAATTTGAGACCTTTTAACTAATAATTTTATTGTAAAAGGCAAAGGGTAATACCACGATAAATCACTTCCCACATTTTGGCGACACAATTAAGTGCTTCCTAAGATTCCTTTATGCAAATATCTTTGGGGATATACATCTCTGGTTTAATTAATCGAGGGTTAACTTGTGTTTGGCATTAAAGTGATGTATGCGACCTAATCAGATCGTCTAATTAATTTAAAACGCCTTGTAAATTACGTTGGAGCTTTTAATCTGATTATCGCAGACATCTTATTATAATTATTACTAAGTTTGTAACCACAGCTTGGTTTACGAATTTAAAAGAATTTTTTGTAGTTCTTTTATTCTACATACATGTACAAAATGGACATTAATCGGACTATTATTTGTCTTTATATTACCCGAAATAAATTTGGATTGAAAAAGATCTGATGGAACTTATAGTGGTACGTACTCTGATTTGTTTACATCAAGTCGAACACAATAATAATAAGGAAAACTCGAATTTTAAAGTTCCTACTGTTTTTATATTTGTAACACTTTGAACGTAATATATCGTTCAATATTACCTTAGAGTATTAAACATTAATTAATTCTTTAAAACAGTTCATCGTAAACAAAGCTTTAAAAATTTATCTGCAAAGGCACACCATTTAAAATAAACAAATGTGTCGCTATCAAAATACCAAATAATAAACGACGGTGCTCAGTGTTAATACGCATTTAAGATAATATATTTTAAGTTACAAAAATAAATGTCCACCTAATAAATCGTGCCGGACCTTATCTCATCGAGGCACGACGGTAAGGACCAGAACAGATAAGGCCGTGGGTCCTTTCGGTGGATGGTTTTATTGAACTTAACTTTTACGTTTACGTTCGGCTGAACGGCTTGTCCGAACGGAATTGGAGTGAAACTTTTATTTATCTCAAATTGGGTGTTGGGACTCGCGTGATTAGTGGACGCGCGCGACTCGGGCGTAATCGGCGTTGCATCTTAATTTAGTTGTCTTGTATTGTGGGAGACGGTGCCGGCGCTACGGACCGCACCTACCCACGTCCGCGTCAAAGAACACCGACTGGACCGCCACTATATACATACGTATACGCATATTATGTACTAGGAACGTGTTTAAATACTTACTTCACTAAGCTGTAATTGTATGATGCATGCATAGTATGTACTATTTAGTCTTGTAGTTTTTTCGTCAATCTTTATTAGTACCTACATAAAACTGATGCAACGTTTTGCCGTTCTTACGATAAGTGTAATAACTAGATTGAAGCCTCCCGCATTTCTCGGTTAAATATTTTATGATTGTATTTCATTCCCTAACATGCTATCAGCTTGTAATTTTTAGTGGCTAAAGATGAAACTTTTAACTTTAGTCATTAATATACCTAAATTTCTCAAGATATTTGTAATAATACCAAACTAACTTGTCAATTCTTGTATGTGTAC
>DWQK01004345.1:0-10531 GCA_018231225.1 Noctuana stator
GGAGTATGCTCCAGGCCTTCCTCGGTTGTGGGGAGAGACCCGTGCCCAGCAGTGGGACATAAAAAGGGTTGAAACCACCATACTCGTAATTGGTCGAAAAGAGTCAATGCATAACATTGACCAATTGGCATCGTTATGCTTTGCCACGTCACAATAATCAACCAATCGCAATTGAGTCGCATATGGTCATATACGAGTGTCATTGACGTGTTGTAAATAGTTCTAAACTACTTCTAGTTGTCTCTTTTTTCTGTAGTGTTCATGGTTCGTATTGGTCTTATAATTAGTTTCAAAATGCGGGCTCGACACATTAACCTTTGTACTTCAAGTGAACGCACCCTCAGTGTTATTGAGATCTAACTAATAAATAGAAGTTTTGCTAGTTTACAAATTTTGTTAGTAAAATTGAAAATAAAATTGCCAATCGAGGACCCACAACTTAAAGAGAGCTCTATTAAGATCACTTAGGTATCTACTAACTATTATTGGGGGTCTTTATTAATTATTGCATTAATAAAGTTTAATGATTTATTGTTTGTTTTTCGGTTTGTCAGTCAGCGTTTGTGCACGCTTATCACAGATCGCTAAAGCGAATCACAGATCGGGGCGGTTATCACTAAACTATTGTGGTAAACTTCACTTAATATTAAATGTTTGTCTCATTTCAATGGATTCATATACTTAATAAAGTTATGTTAATTTAAAGAATCAAGTCAAACATTCAGGATACTGGCGTCAAACAGGAGAACTAATCGTCTTCCAAGTTTCTCCTGCTTTAGTATAATGCGACGTAACTTCTCCATGGTTCCTTACTCATCCAAGTTTTCGTTAAGTTAAGCTGGAACGCCAGTCGCCACGTCCAAAGTTTTCCAGTAAAGTCGAAAAGACGTCAGTAAAACTGAGACGAAGTATGAATTACCTACAGCGTTCAATTATATTATCAGTCATTTCTGTCAGCTGCTTTTACCTGCAACAAACAATAAGTATCATAAGAATCTATTGCCATGACCATATTTATAAACAATTAAATACGGGAGTCACTTAAGAAAAATCTTTGTTTATAAAATCATATCAAATTCCATTATACTATACTTGTGTTCAATACCCGGAGGGGCAGAAATTTAAATGATAAAAATGTTCTCAGTCTGCGCGTTTGTGTATTTGTCTTTGTATGTATCCATGGCAACCACGACACAGGGAATCCTGGTGTGGGGCTGTGAGCGTGAAGCGTTATTAATATTATTATTAACGTTTGCTATATTTATGTTAAACATAAGCCTTTTCTTAACTGTTTTTTTAACGGTGGAGCAATATTATATTAACCCACATTAACCAAAATGTAACCGCTCTTTAAATACCAGTTCCGAGCGTTGTTCCGCACTAGTACAGTACCTACGTTTAATTGTGCGGGTAAATCCGAAACATTACG
This sequence comes from Noctuana stator, assembly GCA_018231225.1. NCBI lineage: Eukaryota > Metazoa > Arthropoda > Insecta > Lepidoptera > Hesperiidae > Noctuana > Noctuana stator. The sequence continues at coordinate 1,430 of DWQK01004345.1, forward strand.
CTGTGTAAATAAATTTTACATCGTGGCCGTCATTAAGCTGCAATTACATCCACGGTTTAACCATGTAAAGTGGATCTCATCGGAAAGCGGTAAACACTTTAATTTGCGGCGATGAGACAATGAAAGGGCCGGCTCTTCGTAAAGTGGTGGTTGATCCGCACGCCAGCCAATGGTTAACTATGTCTATATCTATAGGTCTTTGGGTTAGGATCACTTTAGAAAATATTTTACAGAAGATGTTCTGATGGATAGAGTTAACGGTTCTATTCTAAAGGTTCAGTAAAAAATGCGGAGAGTTAAATTAAGTAAGGTGCTGCGTGAAAATCCTATTAGAGACACACAACTTACATTATAAAAGATTCGGTAACATTTTAAGAAACGAGGCACGGAGTTTTATTTTATGTAGATCGATAGAGCTCTAGGGAAATAAAACTTGCAATGTATATTAAAACTACCTTTCTACTTACTTTATGCTTGTCAAAAGATTTCAGTCAACCTAAGCTTGCTTAAGAGAGTATTATAAATTTTAAGCACTTCTTAGAAACATTAAGTTATTTTATAAAGAACAAAGTGAATATAGAAGAAAGCCTGAATTACTTAGTTGTCCATAACGTCTTCAAAACGGTGGACTTTGGATACCTGTTTCAGATATTTTCCCCTTTAAATGAAGGTCTCATCAGGTCGACCTTTGAGGCCGTGGTCACAATTTACACACCACGGCCACTTAACTAAAGGGTACGGTATCTAGACACACTATCCCTTCATTACCATAAAAAACTTTTGCTCACTGATGACAATGAAAGGGCTGGCCAAACAGACGGCACTTTAATAAACCTGAGGGCGGAGCTAAGTCCCTATCTACGTAACTTAATTATAGGTTTTCGCCGGACTTTTATCATTTCATGTAAATTTATGTTAAAGAGAAGTTTTAAAATTTTACATTCGATACTTGTCTTCAATGCTTACTTTTACAACCGATCCACGCTCAATATTTGTTGTCTAGCTGTTGACCTATCACTGCAATTACCTTCACTTTATTTGTGTATTAATATAATATATTAATATCCGTAATCATACATACATACAATCGAGCATATATTATTAGTATTTGTATATTTTATTGTGTATTTATTATGTGTATATATTATTAGTAATAATGTTTGTTATACTAATAACAAACATTATTTGTTCAATTAAAAATGGCTTATACGGGTAAAACGCTTGCCAAACTAGGCAATAAAATTAAACAATTTAATGTCCATACCATTATTCCACATGCGTATTTTAATTAGAAACGTGCGCTTAAATTTAATATGGGAGTGAGCACGTTATTGAATTAACAAAGCTGCTATTTTGCACTTACATATATTGAAAAACCATATCACTGATGTGTGTCGCAATCCTGTTTTTTTAAAAAAAAATCTATATGGCCTCACACTAGAATTTCCTGTGTCGTAGGTGCCATGGACACACACTTAAACGAAGTCAAAAAAATTTATTCATCATAAGGTACACGTATACACTGGATGAAAACAATTGACACCAACACCCATACCGGGACCAGAAATCTGGCATCATTCAAACTGCTATCCCGAACCCGGGACCTCCGAATGGCGGACCGACATGGTAACCACTACATCATCAAAGACAAAAACGAACTATACCTTGACGTAGCGTAAAAAGTTGCATATCAATACGTCATAAAGGTCAGGTCATTGGACCTTCATGACCTCTATAACAATAAACCATTCAGTTAGCAACTGTCTCGTTCCTGCATGCGAAATTTACGAGAATAGCATACAAGTCAAAAGGCACATGTTGATAATAAAATCACATAAACAACGCTTAAAGTGATAAATGTTGTGAATGTTGTGAATGTACGCCTTCATTGTCAAACTTCATAATAGATAGGTCCGGAATAGTTTTCATATTGAGGTCCAGCAATTAATCCCAACTCGAATAGAGATAGCATCGTTGAAATGTTTGATTCGAAAACGCTTTGTGGGGCGCACAGACAAATGGCCGTACGACATACTGCTAAAACCGATAGAAGAATGAACTTTGCCAAAATCTTAATTGAGATGAATGGACCTATAATCAACTTTTAGTTCATAACGAATGAGGTAACATAAAGTAGAGACGGGCAGGAGTGACCATCATACATATAAGTATCGTTATTAATACTCGACCTCTTGCTGGAACTCTTACTGCTCTACGAAGCACAATTGTGATCCCCAGTGAATACTGCTCTTATCAGGGCCAACTCATCAGCCTAAACCATTTGGCTTCATATAAAGCCCGCAGTTCAAATCGTCTACGACCTAAAATTGACCAACAGGTTAGATAGAATCCCTTTTTTTACTTGTATATGGTGTGGTTCCACAAGGACCGGATGGAGTGGCGCTAGTTAGGGGAGGCCTATGTAAAGCAGTAGACCTCTAAAGGCTGATGGATGAATGGATGTGGTGTACAACAGAGTTTATAAATAAACTTTAGTCTTTGTAGGAGTATATCGAATCGATCTATGTTCTAACGACTTTAGTGGTGAATTCTCCGAGGAACTGTCCTAATAGGCCAGCGTCGCCATTCCTACACTGTAACTCACACCCAAGACAAAAACTTCATTCACACCCTCGGGGCTATACGGGACTAAGATGGTCGCTTTAAATAAAATTATCTTGCACAACGCAAGAACCGGCTTGCTTCGCGGTGTATTAAGGGCGTCGCCGGTATACAAATTCTACCGCTTAAACTGGATGGGGTAAATAATAAATTGCGTGCTTTTCTATTTACCTGACTGCAATGTTACAAAGAAACAAATATCTACTTCTAAACGGAATCGGGTCTGTGCTTCAACACGTACAGAAAATATTATAAGAGATTGACGCCTCCGACTTCGTAAAAATGGTAATAAAAAATCTCATTACACAGTATTTAATAAACATTTTATGAAACCCCAAGGGCGATGATTTTCTGACTCATCTTGTTAACTATGGTTACGACTTTTAATAACAGCAGCTATATTTAGTCCTAGAAATGTACCTAAAATAAAAAATAAAAATTATGCATATAAAAACCATTATAAAAACGACTGATTATGTTATCCACATCACACTCTACTCTTGGTTTGACTTAGGCTTTTTTTATTCGAAATAAGTCACCAACATAATCGCGTAGCTCACGAATAAAAACGCTGAAGTGTCAATGGACAGTCCCAATTTTTCGAAGGACTGACCACCTATGAAAAAGAAAGGTCCTCAAATGGCAACTACGTCTCGCAAAGGGGATACACAGGTCTCCTTCTGATCTGATGGACTCATATCCTGAATAGGATAGCAGAAGACCACTGAAATCACAGCACAGGAACGGACAGAGTGGCGCTAAACAGGTAGGCATAGGAATAGGCAGTGGATGTCCAAGGGCTGATAGATAATATAGATATCGAAGAATTTTTTATCGTGTTCATATTAAATATCTTACTAATCGACTAAACTATTGAATAGCTTCTGAATATTGAAATACCTTATGTCTTCAGTGCATTTTTAATAGAACGTAGCAAAAGCCTTCACGACTCGCGTTTCGCTTAAACGAGGAGACGGCTCATAAATAAATTACTTAGCTGTAATAAAAGATTTACCATAAGCTACCCCAACGTTATTGAGTCACATTGACCTAAATATAAATAGGTATTTCATTCTCTCATATAAGAAGTTTATGCATAATAAAATGTGTAATACCAACATTTTACTCGCCAGAAAACTCAGTTACCGAGCGATGACTTTTATGCCCTAACCACTTTTTGCCTGCGTACAAAAACTGTTTTTATTTCACGATAGTAAAAAACTTTTGATGAAATTGGTGCTGTCGACAAAGTTAATGACAAAAGGAACAAATGAATAGGTCGTGTTTATATAGGTAGACATTCTACATACATCCATTGAGTTTTTCTTTTATCTTTGACTACAGACTCAAAGAAGTTATAGTGGCATTCTCTCATTAGTTATCAATATATAAATAGACACAAGAACAGCAAAACGCAGAGTATTTAAGTATTTAATAAGTAATAAAATGTACAAAAATCTATTAATAAACATCTTTTAACTATAAGGAAATTGGCCTTGCGCTACAGATTGCGCACATCATTCAAGAGATATAAAAATCTTAAGTATAATACACAGTCATTATTTATTTAAAAAGAGACGAAATGATATATTTAATTTGGAGTGAAGATCTAAATTCGCAGATTATGCATCACCTCACTTTATTTTTCATGTTAAAGTATAGCAAAACAGAGTATCAATCAACCATTACACAATAAATATATATAGACACGTAGTATCTCTAGTGATCGAAATTTTATAGCTAGACCCAAGACCAAATTAAAAAACAGACTAATTTAATCTCCCCTTAAGTCATGTCTCAACCCTCACCACCTTAACAGTCTTTATTGTGAATTAATTATGACATGTATGCTGATGTTTTTATTGGTTCAAAATGGATTGCAACGAGCCTCATGTATTTATAAACATGAACACACCGTATAAACGGCTTAAAGCGTTCAGTTTTAAAATTAAAACAACGTTCCATGCTCTGCATATTTCAAAAAGGCTTTAATCGATAAAGGTCTGAGTAATGTAATTAAAACGTTAATTACACTGTAAAATTAGTTACGCGAAGGAATCCCGTACAACGGGGACTGGCAAATTATCGTTTGGCGGGATTACGCGTTAATTTTACAAATTTTCCCGGTACAGGTTAAGCCACACAGGAGAATAAATGACAATCTCAGAGACCCGTAAATGACATTTCACACTTATTACACTCTAATCTGGAACACTTGTCCTACTTTCCTTACGCTACCAACCTATGTACGGTGTAACGTACGTTCAGTACAATGACAAATGGAATTTTAACCGCTATTCAAATTCATTGTGTTTTCGTATAAAACAATTATGAATGTACCTCCACGCACTCCAATTAATTGGGAGCTTTTATAAAGCCTTTAAATATCTATAATACCGTACCGAAATGACACGGGAAAAGATTTTCCGGCGACGCTCATTGTTACGGCGATATCACGTCGCCAAAACGAACGTATCATGGAAATGAAGTTGATTTACATATTAATTGAAAATCAAATTCAGTTTACATTTCACGGACTTAAATCCGTTAAAAAAAATACTTTGATTTTCATTCGCCCAGTTCGATGGATTAGTTTACACGTGGGAAATCTAATAACGCCGGCTCAGATTATTCAATTCGATATAATTTCTCCCGCCGGAGTTTATGGAAATGATATTGGGTTTAAAATTCTCGCCAAATGTGCACTTTTGCTGCAAGCTCGGATTTAACGGTAGATACACGCTGCCATGTTCGCCGGATATTCGTGTTGCATTTCGCATTTTGTTAGTTCTAAAGGTGCGTATACAACGTTGTGTACTGCAGCGGCCAGTCGCCTCGCGACGGCTTTAACCACGCGCAGTAACATTCAACGTTTTGCGCTCAACCACGAATCAAGTGCTTGCTTTTTACCAAATACAAATGGAAGGACACTCTAGAGTCCGTTTGTTTGCAGTCGTTAAGGCACAAAGCTTCTATTGGAGTAGACTCGAGTCGCTGCTCTGTCGCTTTTATTACAAAACTTTTTGTTTACATGGAAGCGCAGCTCTACAATTCCAGGCTTCAACATAAAAATTTCTTGTCGTTTTGCGTGAAGCAAAACGTTAACTTATGTACAGAATATATCTACCTACATATCTGCAACTAACTCGTATTTCTAAGTCATATGCGTATTAGAATCATTTGCTCAGTATAAAAACGGAGGAAATGAAATCGTTGAATATCAAAATGTCTTCAGCCGCGCTCGAATAAGTGTACAAGCTGAGATTTAAACGTATTCTTTCCTCAAAGCCGCCGAATGGATAGAAAATCCATCAGACGAAACGATCGCTTCGTTCAATTTAATTCATTCGCCACAGAGAGCTATTGCACAGATGCTTAATTTATTTTTTGTCTGTTATTGCAAACGATATTTCAATTTAGACAGCAAACCAAAACAAAAATTCTATTTAATGTCGATGGAAAATGTTATTTCTTTGAGTTTGGGTGAAAAATTGATTTACGAGTGGTTTTTTTGATTTGTTATTTGAGTTCTATAAAATGCGATAAAACTTAACATATAACTTAACATATATTAAGTGTTGATTTCTACAGTTTTTAAAACGTTAAGAGTAGGTAAGTAATTTAAAGAGATCGGAATTTCGGAGTTTCGATGTTACACACTACCACACGAAAGTTACTGACTTCACCATATAATTACAAAGTCTTCTCGAATAAATTAGCTTCATTTGTAAAAGGAATAATTTAATGGAACAAAGTACTAATTAAACAGAAACATCAGAGTTATTAGAACAAGTAAAAAAATTTAATACAACAATGAATTAAGTTAGGTGTTGGATAAATTCAAAACCTTTGATGTCAAGGCGTTTGAGAATTATCTCGCGAGTTCTTAAATAAACGAAATCTAATTAGCGAAAGCACAGTATCCCCCTAGCGTGCTTAATTAGTTTGGTTTGATGCCAATGTTAGTCGTTTACATTCATTCTATGCGTGAAATTTGTGAGGAGTAAGTGCATGGCAAGATCCTGTACTAAACCGCGGATTTTTATTTTACAATCGAAATATTTTGTACATTCATCGTCATTGGTGATTTATAATTTGTACCGTTCAATTAACAACGACGTTTATTAATTTAATCTCACAATCACGTGTCACGTACCTAAATGGCAGGTCGGTCAGCTAGCAATAAATAATGATGGACTCATCTGCATAATGGTTGGTCAAAATAATGTCAGTGGAAATAAATCACGCGCACCTAACTCAAATTGGCTGCAACTGCGTTTCAATCAGATTAATTGTACTGACATTGCTTCTGTAACATTAATTTAGCTTATTTTCAATTGCGATCCCATTGTGACTATCCGGGCGTGCCGATTTAACTTAGTAGATAGCATGTATTGTTATATTTAGTGCTGATACAATACAACATTTGCAAAACAATAGGCATATCATCGCATTATATATCGGTGGAGGCGACCACGTCAGTCCTCATCTGTAGCAACGCCTTCACGTAAGATCTCATATGGGACTCTTACTTGAGATTGAACGCAGTGGAGGTGCCAATGTTGTGATAGGCAATATTATACAATAGCTTCATATTTTATTGTTTGTAGGTATTATACATTTCATTTACAAAAATATTTAAACATACGAGTATCAGAAAATTTCCTTCTAATGGGCATATAAAATATTTTTGATTTCGTACAAATCTAGCCCGTTAGGTTTTCAAAAGTTCACGATGTAGCCGGGTCTTTGACCTGTTAATAACCTTGCCAGGTGTGAAGTTAAGCGCCGACCACATGCTGTAATCAAAAACTAACGGACGGTAGCTCCGTGATGCAAATTCGGCTATTCAAACACACATTAATTATCACCAGCTAAGTACTAAGTCATTTATCTGGCACGATTACGATTCCAACAAGAGTAAAATCGGTAGTAGAAAAGAGTTTTCGAAAAAAGTAAAATGGGATCCCATATGTGGCTTTGTATTCCCATTTTCCGTGTTCCTAATCGTATATAAATAGGTAATAAAAAACAGTTTAGTGCCCTATTAAGAATATTACGTGCAAGAAGTGTGAGATTTGAAAGAGTTACAATTTATATTGGAAAAGAAGTGTAATAATAAGCTAAAACTTTTAAATGTCATGTCGTCGTCGTAAGGAATAGAAACTAAATTATCTGTAAATATAATTTTCTCTTCAAATAAATAACATAGGTACCTAGTACGTAAAAAAGTTCACGAGTGAACATACAATTTAATGGACACCAGTTACTAGAAGCATGGTGTATGCAAGAAACATAATATATGAATAAATATACATAGATTATGTTTAATGATTCTTAACTTGTTTGTATATGGATAATATCCGACAGCAATCTGATAGGCGAATGCATGAATTTTTGACTTATCTGAATAATATATTCGCCGGTAGACACGTCCACCGTAACTGTAATAGCGAAACCGCTGAACGATCAGCTCGAGTCCGAGAGTAGGGCGTGCGGAACACTGCGTAACTCTAGCCAACTTGCCAATTAATGGCGCTTTCTTTGCCGCGCGCCGGTTTGCTCCAATAAAGGCTGCGTTCATGTTCATTTCGCTGTAATTTTGCGCTGTCAAATCTGATTACCATTAGCAAAAATTACCAAAAGCAAACTATAACGCATATTGTGGTAAATTATATAATGTACACGTAGGTATTGGTTTACTGCAGAATTCGAGCCATTTCTACTGGCATTGTGCATCGCGCGGGATTGGAGAGCGTGCGGTTTATGTTTGAACACACAATGGTTTCTGCGATATGAATCGCGATACTATCAGTCGGTGCACGTCACCTCGACACGTTTATGTCGTCCTGGTACTTGGTGCGCAAATCAGCGGTTTAATATGCATGAAGCTAGCCAATTACGTTATAACTTAAAGCTAATTTGATTCCGAATGCCAGTTGGTAATATTCATATTTTATCTTGTATCAATTTCTTTGTGTGCTGAAAGATGTATTTAGGAATAATTTTGTATGCCTTTTGCACTTTAAATCTTATTTTTACTTTAGAAAATCATGATTTTTATTCTTAAAAAAGTAATTTATTCAACAAAGTTACCAAAGACTTTTTAACAGACTTTTGTTTTGCCAAAAATGTTTTGTAAGCCTGGAACTTTACAAGACACAGTAACCGCAAATTGCGAAGCCATTAGCGCATTAAAAATTCAATTTTTACTTAAGAATTGTTGACCATGCTAACATTTGCTAAAACAAATTAAAGTATTAAACAGTTACCTTTTATGTGCTAAATTTAAAACAACTGTAACAAAAATTGCAAAACAATTTAAGTCAATGCTTTCTTAAACTTGTGTTCCTTTAGAGCAGTTTAATCGAGAGCCAAATAGTTATATCCCTATTTGAAAACATTTTATTACCTACCCATAGAGAACACATTTTCTCAAACAAATCCCTGCTGTGCTTATCCGAGATCTAGTAAGTTTTA
>DWQK01004346.1:0-10529 GCA_018231225.1 Noctuana stator
TTGAAGAATTTCGATGTCATAATATTCCGAGAACGCCTCATACGCAAGTGCGTCCACGTTACATACGGCACAGAAAAAACTCGTTGCCAATACTCGTTCAACCACTCCCGTTCTGAACGATTACGATTTCCCGTATCGTATCCTGGCGTCAGAAACTGATTCTTACATCACTCGTGCAACATTATTACTTTGTTTGGATTGTTTTAACTTCTTTATTCTTTGATAAAGAGCTTGAACACGACACGAGTCCTAGTGTGGGGCACTAACCCTTATTATATAAGTTATTTATTTATGCCCCTAATGACATTAAAAACACGTAACGCGGCGCTCATAAGATTTTTCAATTCTACGCACGATTTAGTGTATATTATTATATACATACTTATTTTTGTTGGCGTGGCGCGTTTCGAACCCACGTTTATGTTTTTATTGATTTATGACATCATACGTTATTGGTAAAGTACCTTCGCGGGCTAACCTAATAATTTGCCGTGAAGCAAAACTTGTGTCAAATTCTTGTGTTTCGGTTGGGGAGGTGCGGAGACAGAAACTGCAGCCAGGACCTTTATCCTATTTGAAGATGGACGTGCGTCCATGGATTGCAGTGTTCGTTTGCTCTTCATTTACGGTACCTAAAAAATCACCTACCTCGCAACTTAGCACGTATGACGTAAGGACTCCGGAGGCGCCAGTCCGTCCTCTAGTCCGTGTTAATAAACTATTGCTTGTTATCCAAAGAAGATTACTTACAGACACTTACAGATGTCGGTACTTGGATTACGCGTTAATAAATTCCATCACACCATGAATACATTACGTAAAAACATAGCGAGCAACACCCATAAACCCGCCGTGTAATTGCCACGGCCGCCGGCCGGTCGCCTCGGCAGATTTTATCACGGAATTATAGCATCGCATCGGTGTACCGTGCACGTGACGCGGTCGAAGTTTGAATTCCAACGAATCATGGTCTGCCTAGGTATTATGTGACATACCAAACATACATTCCATATCGTTTGTATAATTTCTTAAACACTCGTATCATCTGGCTGTTCTTAGGATAATAATTCAGGTAGTGCCTCTGCGCTATTTCGTGTTTCCAACGTTAGTAAACCTATTTAATGTTTATTCCGATTTCAATGAGCAATATGTGTGTTACCTTTTTATAGTTACAGAATTAGGTAAGACATTTTAGCCCAGGATATGTTTCTCAAAGTCATCCATCGGGCGACAACATGAGCGCTAACCGGATCTCATTCGTAACGAAGCTACGAAAGTTAGACAATTGTTCGCTCTCATTACCAAATATCGTGAATGTAACGTGTACGTCTCGAGTTGCAGCGAATCAAAAAGAAATATGCACGGTCACGCATTATTAATTTTATATATTTGCATACAAATTGTACGTTAGTGCAAAACAGATATTGCAAGCATCTCAACTATTCTCGTTTCTTGCAAAATACTCGTATGAGGAACGATAAACTTGATTTTAATATATTAAAAGAATGTTGCGCAAACATTGACATAGTGGCTAGAGGACACCAATGTCGAGCAGTGGAATCAAAGCTGATTAATGGATGGGCATGTCTACGTGGTGTATTGCCTGCACTCCGAAAGAATAGGCCCCACCCATGTAACCAAGGAGCATAATGAAATTATTTCTCGAATAATACGCGAGGCCTGGTCGAGGATTCCTTACGATAAGAGCATAAATATCTTCTTAAGACCCTAAATCCGTTACAATTGCCGCTGACTCTTGAATTACTCTAAAACATCTAAATAAACTGCTTCATATTATATGTGTGGATAAATTACGCCCTCTCACACTGGGACCGCACAATTCCTACTTACTTGTGCCTAATCTTCTATTCATTAACGTTACGCGATACGTCTTAGGAAACCCTCGCCTCACACACTTCGATACGGAAACCACAGACCGTCCGAATCTACCACGGACTACATACAGAGAGGACGGAGCGTAAACGAAGAAGCACTGTCGCCTTTAAATTAAGCTTTAAATCGAGGGGAGAAGGCGTTGATTCACCGTAAGAAGGCCGAACGAAGGAAGCGGTGAAGCGCAAGGGCATCAGAAACTGACTACAACATTTTGTGTAAAGAAACAGTATTAGAGGGCCTCTTCTTTGTATCTTCTCTATGGTGGCTACACAACAATCGCGGGTCACATGTGAAGTGAAGTGTTTTGGTACTTTTGGTACGGCGCGAGTTTCAAAATTAAACAAACCATTCACATACGGTCTCGGGTCGATTGTTGCGAAACTTTACGTAAGTGATACACGAATTATCGTCCATTGTGTTAATTGTGTATGTAACGAATGCTGGTAAGTTATATTTATAATTTTTTCGGACTCATTGTATAATCAAGGCTTGGTTCGATCGAAGTGACTAACGAGCCTTTTGATTGCGCGCTCTTCGATTTGTATAGAATCGATTCAGTCGTTTCACTTCTGTTCATATTATGTTAGGTACATGTATACATAATTATGTTAGGTACAAGTATCGAGATGAATTTGCTTACAATAGAAATGTCTTACAACTGCTAGTTATGAGAGCCAAGGGCATAGATGAAAGTTAGTAAGAGATAATAAACTTTAGATTCACAGGGAGTAGGACGGAACGGAGTGGCGCCATCTATGGAAAGCATATGTCCAGCAGTGGGCTTCCAAAGGCTGGGTGAAGAGTCAGTACTTAGTAATTATTGTATTACCTACTGGGTCATTACCTATTGAAAGTTAAATATAATAGATAGAACGCACAATCTACCAAATAATTACTATTGAACTATTTGTCTCTCTACTACTGAATATAATGTGATGAAATGTTATACAGCAGTTACTTCATAATATATGACCTCAAGCAACATAATATAATATAGCAATCAAGGAAAAAGTCACTGATATCAGCTCATATAAAATAAATAGTAAAAGTATCAAAAACATCTTATGAAAGTCATTAAATACCTAATTCTCCAATTGCAGCGTTGGAGAACAAATGAATCGAAACAGCGCTAAGAAAAAAATCCGTTATCTACGTACAGTACTTATTGACATACATTAAACTTGTAACTTTCAGTCAAAATACATTGCCTCCCACGCGGGTTATTTCCATAATCTTCGCAACAAGTTGTTTACATAACGCTTTAATATGAAACCGATATTAAAATAGCATTGTCGGGTATTGCGAGGTGACTCTCGGTTTCGTTTCGCGGGAATGTCGCCGCTGCGCTGACCCGCCCGTCTGACCGAGCGATCACGAATGCATAGCTACACCGTTTAAGATTCGCGACTATTTAAATAGTTTTCAAGCAGAATATTCTAGAATTCCAGGGCTTCGCTTCTTTCCAGAACTCATTTTTTTTTAATAACGCTTTACACTCACAGTCCCACACTAGGATTCCCTGTGTCGTGGGTACCATGGACACACACAAAGATAATTACACAAACATCCAGATCGAGAATAGAAACCTAAATTCATCACTACTTTTGCCCCACCGGCACCCCAAGCCCGGGCTTGGGGTGCCGGTGGGGCACCTTCAGAATGGTGGACCGGCATGGTAACCACTACACCACACGGGCCGTCAAATTGATATGCTTGTTATTGTTCAGCGAGTGTGTTGCCACTGCGTTGTCAGGCCGACCATCGAGAGGGCAGAAGCTCTAAGAAAAGCATCAAAATCTTTCAAATGACTCGTCCTCACATAATACGGTACAATACTAAAGGCCAGTTTCACCGGTTCCTGATAAACTTTCTGATAGTTAATGATTCCTAACATGTGAAGGTTGCTAATATATTTTTTCCTTTATACCATTAAATTATTGTCAATTAAAACTATGAAACCCATTTCTTTATCTTCCAGATAAACAATTTAACAGCCACTTGAATCTACTTATAATAAGTTGCCAACGACTTATCTACTAGATAACTTTATCCGAAAGCTATGAAATAAAGACTTACAGTTTATCTGATAGATAAGTCAGTAAGACTAATAGAGAATTTATCAAGAACCGGCGCAACTGGCCCTCAACCACTAGAGGAGAAATGAGAAGCCAAAGTAAACGAAAAGCTTCAAACATCTGACCGTTAGCTGATTGTTTGCTGTGGAACAACTGCATCAGGGGCTGCTTCCGACTTGGTAAGGAACTTGTCCGCCACGCTTAACGACTATGTGACTTGTAAAACACTTTCTTAGCAAAAACGTTACGTTGGTAATACCGTTATGGTTATGTGCGTAAGCATACAGGAAAACATCATAAAATCTTGCTGTTAAAACTTTATGTTAAGTAAAATATATGCTGTGTAGCAGGAAGGTTTTTCAGTGGAATGAAAAAATCTAACCTCGTTCCGAAAACTTGAGGCATCTTTAAACCATTATTTTTAACTCAAGAGTCAATTTTACCACACCTATTGGACACCAGCCATGATTACTGATAAATCGGTTGATAAATCTTTAAAGTGATATTAAATGCATCTGAAATTACTATTGTAAGTTCACAAGCCAAAGCCTATAGTAACAACAAGGCTGACTTCAAAAAAATTAATCACATATCAACAGCTGTACATGCTTTTAATAAATTCAAAATGGAGGATGCCACTAGCAAGAGACTCAACGAAGTTATTAATATTCATACTTACCCACTCCTGCCTTACAACCAAGTAGATAATAGCATAATGAGAAATGGCAAAAAAGGTTTGAGCGTGGAGAAACGTTGAGAAATTTTGAGGAAGTCGTAGGATTTCCGCGAAAACCTTTACTCATGCCTTTAGCAAGAGCTACTTCCATCGTAAGAGTAAATCTGAATTATAAATTAATATTTACATCAGAAAGTTAACACCCATAAACAATTATAACAAGTTAAAGTGGCACAAAAGCAAAATTGGCTCCGTTACAAATTGCCCAGAACAAAATAATAAAAAACCTTTTTCGTTATCCCTTTCGTACCAATACAAAAAAAAGTCTACAACGAAACAAAATTAATGAACATTCAACAATTATATATCTATAACACATGTGTCCTTATTTGGAAAATCCTTAATAAAAAGATTCATAGCAATATCACGTTTAAAAAATTAAAATCTCACAGCAAACGACGAGCCAGTTTCTTAGCATTACCAAAAATAAGAACGTCCTATGGAAGCAAAACAGTAACTTATGAAGGGGCACAATTATATAATAAGTTACCCACAAGTATAAAAAATGTGAGCTCACTTAAAGCATTTAAGTCGCAATTGTCAGATTATTTATTATTGTAAAATAGTTTCCAATATCGCTTTCATAATATTAGTAAAATTAGCCATGTCAAGTATAAATATGACAAATGCTTTAACGGAGTATTTGCTAATAAATGTTTTACTGCGAACGATACTATTTATATTCATCTATCAAATTATGTTCTCATGTAAGTGACTATGTCTTTTTTGAGAATAAATGTCTATAAACCTAAACCTAAAGCTCGGCCCGCAAAGAAAATCTGAGTTGCATAAAAACAAGAAGCTGTAGAATAAAAGGTTACAATGCTACGATATAATACTGTTCTGAATTAAAAAAAGAATAAGGCGATAACAAATTACAATTGACGTCAGAGTTCAACCAACAGATGTAATGCACGTTTTTCCAATACTTAATCAAATCGCTGCGTAATCCACCACAAATGCTTAACCCGTCAGCATAAAATTCTGTAGACACGAAATCCCGTAATAAGAAAATCAATCAAGTGAATAAAGCGTTAAAACTTATAGACTGTAACACGAACATTGCAGACTATTTACCTTTTATATAAATTCAGTGAACAATAGGTGTAGGATATATTGATCAGTTATATATGTGGAAGGAAGAAATTATAAAACTTGACTTAACTTGCTCTAACGTAACCCGAACTACTTGGAAATTAATGCAATTGTTTATTCAAAATTGGCATTATCCGCATCCTTCAACCCTTTTTATGTCCCACGGCTGGGCACGGGTCTCTCCCCAGAACCGGGGAAGACCTGAAGCATACTCAACCACGCTGCTCCAATGCGGATTGGTAAAGTTTATCTTATACTTAATTTACAATATTCGCGGTTGGAGTAGGTGGTAAAACATTGTAACATGACAAACCATCAACATTTCCAAAGCCATTCAAATCAGAATCCCATCTCGAACACACACGCGAAATCCTTCAGCAACGGCAAAACGGCGTTAGAAATCTCCGGTGTTCCCTCCGGCTTGGTCTCGGTCGTTGAACTGCCATCTGGATTTGAGGGGAGACATTTTGAATGGGCGTTAAGGAGTGCGAGCGTTAGAGCTACATTGATTTAGAACCGCTGTCAGCTCTTTCGGTCTGCTTGACAAATTGTAATTGGATCGTGGAATTCCAACGCCGTGGGCGGAATTACGAGTTGCCCTATTTGTTTTACATAGTTAACCGATTAGAAAAAAGAAGGAGGTTCCCAATTCAACTGTATTTTTTTAAAATGTTTGTTACTTCATAACTTTCAACTGGGTGAACGGATTTGGATGATTCCTTTTTTATTTGAAAGCTGATGCTTCCCATTTGGTCCAGTTTTGACAACGGTATCGATGAGAAAACCATATTAAGTCTTAAATTGAAATAAGTGCGCGACAACTTTGAAATCGGTTCTTTTCGTAACGCGATTTATAATTCTTTTCAAAACTTTTTTGTTGTTAACCTTTTTAGAAATTATCAACTGACGATACATTTCGACGCCCTCGTTACAAGACTTTGTTTTAATCGTTTTCTCAATATCTCAGCGTTCGCAAAAACAACTTCACAAGCAGGTATTGTTCGCTTAATAACATCTTCACCGAACATCTGATTTGCCAAACTCAATTGTTACTGAACGCAAAAAAACGCTTTTTGCTTGCTCTCTGAATCCACATTCAGCAAACGAGGTGCTAGTTAAGTCAGAAAAAAGAATAAAAAAAACCAAGCACCTACTTTCGACGGCGAATTGTTTGCGCCAATCTACATTAAACTGGGTATATTTGGTAAAACTAGGTCACATAGGCATAGTTGTTTAGAAAAAGCAAAAAGAGAATCTGTTAACAAGTGAGAAGATGATTTACGACCACAAGCACGAGTAGTAACTGTTAACGTAAAACTTTCCGGGGCGATCCATCATCGACGGAATAATGAAGATTCTACCGAAGTGTGCTGTCAATGTCGATTTAAAAGTAAACATTTTCACATTCCTAAAATAGCTCGCTCTTACCAAACCCGCTTACCGCACTATACGAGTCTGTGCACACGATATAGAATACCTAATAAGCGGATCGGTTTAAGAAATCTCGTGCCTTAACCCGCGCACGGGTCATCGACCCCCGGTACCGGCTAAGCGCGGCGCAGGCGCAGGCCTCATTGTTGTCTATAGAATAGTTTTGTCTTGCTAGTTTACTGTAGTAATTTTATTTCAAGGTCAAGATTAAGGCTTACGTGCAAGTTCTGCGTCCCCTAAATCATTTTTATATTCGACGCCAGTCAAGGATGAGTTTTGAGTCAATTTAGATGCACAGCGGACAATTTGAACTATCGCTGATTAGAATTCGTAAGACGGTCGCGTATGGTATGAGAGCATTTTCGGTACTGATAATAAAATTGATGCGTCAGCTCCGTACGCCGATAGTGTCACGTATCACAAACATACTCGTAATATATGAAATATGAATTTTAATGCTATAAAACCCGATAATTTAGAAAAATTTCACTAAATAACTTTTTATGTTGTTGTTTTTAAAACTGGACTTATATTAATACTTATAAAAGTAGAAGATTTATTTAAAAACATTGATATTTGAGCACGCGTAATAGCTCACGACGAGAAAGTTTAGCAATCGCTCTGCCTGTGTTTAGTTTTGATTTACAGCACAGTATGTTTCCGATGAAGGCTTATAAAGCGTATCGTATTAGTTTTACATCATAAATGAAATTAATATTCATTATCTCATTAACATTATGAGCCGTATTCATTCTCGGATGAATATTTGCAGGCGCGGACGGTTTGCGTCGCGATATTATTGTCAACAATTTTCCTCAAAAATGTTGATTTTGAAGTCGTTACCTACTTATATCCCCTATTTATTTGCTCTCCAATAATTTCTGACTTGATAAAGATACCCTAAACTTATCTACAGAAGCAAGAAGCTATGAAGGCGGGCTTGTATACATACAAATTGTGGGAAAATAAACTTTATTATAGTGTAGCTAGGATATGAAAGTGTTCACTATGAGTAATTTTGTTATTTTCATACACCCTTGCATGTATATTAAAACAGATAAGAATTTATCATCGATGCTCAAGTAGGCACATGTTTAGTCTAATCAACGTTTAGATTATGATCTTTTATGGTCCACACTTGAAACATAGTCAATTGCCACTAGCAAATGTTTTGTGTCAACCGCCATTGTTAAATCAATTATCTAATAAATTATAGCTAATCTTTAGAACGCATCAGCTGAAAGCAACTGAGTGGCTGTAAAAAAGGTGGATGCCATTGTTACACACGCATGCACTGCCGCCAATCGACCAGCTTCTTGCGCACCTGCGGTGTTACCATCGTATGCTTCGCGTTCAAGCATTCCGTTCCATCAATCGGGACGGTGCCATTGATCGGAGCGCGAATATCGAGCGAGTGTTACATGGCACCGTATAGAAAGCGTGGGCGATCCGATCGGCAATTAATGACAACATTGAGATCTGCTTCTTGCTTCTTGCCATTGTTCTATTGCCAGCTTTAATTAATGGCGAAAGTCTAACGAGAGTGCCGCGTGAAAGTTTTCTACACACGTCTTGTCCCACGTGCATCGTTACTTTTTATGTTGTTACAAGCTCGTGGCACGGCCCGGTTACGTACGTTCACATCGATTACGTCTCAAGGACGGAAGGATTATTTCATACAATTGAGAAATGTCAATCTAGTTTACAACCCAGACACAATAACAAAAACTAGAAGGCCTTCCTCTGATAAATATCGTATTAAAATAATGTTGTCGTTGAAAATTTTTAGTAATAGCATTATTTATAGATCAACTGCAGCTAAGATAATATTTAAATACAATATTTCGAATAGCTATAGAGTTAATAACTACTGGTTTTGACAAATTATGATTACTTGTCGCCTGTATCGACAATTTCGATATGAAATATTTTTCGATTCTTATCAAAGAGTCAATAAATTCCAGTCGTAGATAGAGCTGACAAATAGTTTTATCGGCTAAGTGTTTTAGCCTAGGGTTAAAAAGTTAAAAGCAAAAGTCAAGGGAGTTTTAAATTTATTATCTTATTTAAAATGTGTTGCAAGCAGAAATTTGTAATTTGGCTCGAAGCAAGATTAAGACATTTGCTGAAGACAGCTTAGCCGCAAAAGGCAAGAATTTCGAGACTACAGTAGGGCCTTATTCACATTAAAAGCACGTAACGCAGCGCGCATATGATTTTTCAATTCCACGCACATTGACGCACATTCCATACATAATTCCACGATTGGCGAGTCACACATAGTGTATGTTAATTGTTACACTTTTCGTAGCGCGGCGTGTTTTGAACCTACGTTTCACCCCATGTTTAAAGCGCGTTACGAAATTACACGTTATTGATAAGGAATCTTGTGCGTCACAGCGAATAAGGCCCCAAGTTTTCTCGAATTTGCGGTTGAGAAAATCAACTAGACACTTAATTGCAATATTGAGAATGAGGTCGTCATCAAAGGTTATTGAAAGTAAACCATTTATCGTGGCTACGTTGCGGTTTTACGCCTCGTTGTTGGATCTGATTACAAGCTTTTTATTTTTCTTCTTGAACCACTTTTTATATCATGACGATGGAACTCTTGATCCTGAACTGGATTAGGTCATGTGAGTTGTGTATGCAAAAAACTATTAGGTACATTAACTACGTTACTCCAATCACATCACGTGCTTTATTATAGGCACTTCTCAGATTAAAGTAACGGTTATAAATCGGTATGACGTAAACCTATTAATACGAGTAAATAACAAATATCAAAATAAGGCTGCTGTCGATAATTAAAATCAACATTACATAAAAGTTTTACAATTACGATAAAACTACAGATTCTGATATTGATAAAAATTATATTGATTACTAGTTGTGGCCTACGGTTTGACCCGCGTTAAGTTAAGTTAAGTAATACTTTATGGCTTATAACCTTCCTCATGAATGTAGCTATTGTACACAAAAAGAATTTTTCAAATCCGACTTGTAGTTCCATAGATTAGCGCGATCAAACAAACGAACTCTTCATCTTTATATATTAGTATAGATTATCATCTAATCAAACTGATGAAATTCAGTAATCTAAATAATAAGGAAAACCTTACTCACTGACTTATATATCAACGCACAGCCGAATCTACTTTATCTAGAAACTTAAAATCAACTCCTAAGAGAATTAAATAGTGGGGTGAAGTTTATATGGAATTTTCTCTTTTCTGGTCTTCGCAGTATGGGAAGTCGTATATAGAGTCTTGTTTGCCTTCAACGCCTTTTTATGT
>DWQK01004347.1:0-10528 GCA_018231225.1 Noctuana stator
CGCGTTACTTTTGAAATCTGTAGCCATTGGGCCCAGCGCTTCCGCACTGAGTTCGTAATCATTGCCCACGACATTTCGATACATATAGCAATTTCATAGTGACGTAGCGATTCACCAGTCGATATCGAAACTACGGAACACAGCGAAATAAAAGCAATTTTAACAAACAAAGCACCTACTTTTATCCAAAATAGCATATTTGGCAACGCTTCAAGTGCGACAGAGGGCCCGCGATGCCTTCTTTATACTTAAGTAGGTGAGGAGGCATTTCGAGTATGTTTAACTTGACTAATAAATTATCTACTGGTTTATCTCCAGAGTATATTGTGGTATAAATGCTTTTGCAATTGATAATAAAAAACATTTAAAATAAAGAAATACTCGTATAAATTATGCTATTAAAGGAACCAAAAAGAATAATAGAACTGAATATTTTTCTTGTTTTTCAAACATTAGAATTTTGTACGAAAATAAAACTTATGCCAATATTCATTGTAACTACAGAAAAATAATTAAATTTGCCAAACAAAACAACACCTTGTATAATTGTATATAAGAAACATGACGTTTGCAAACAATTCGGCAGTAACTGTATTCTTAAAAGATTAAAATACTAACACAATCGAAAACCAACTTTAACTGTAACGTAATAAGTTTCACTTAATTTACCGCATTTACACATTTCCATTTGAATATAAAACAATGATAAAGCTTGAAGGGAGAAAAACACAATTTTCAATGTTAAAGAGGAAATTTAGCAAAAATAAACCCTACTCCATCTGCATAAGGGTGACCTGCTCGTAAATAAAAATGAGTCCAGTTTTTACTGTTTCTAAAGCAGGTTGTTTTTAAAGCATAATTTATTGTAACTCTCTCGGTCTGTAGAGAAAAACTGAATTTACTCATCAATAGTAGAATTTGAATAAAAATATAAAAATACGAAATGAGAACCTATTTAACTTACTATTTCAAGGCTGGTTTAAATTAAGAGCGATAATAATAAACAATAATGGCACATTTTAATTAAGCTTGTGTGATTAAGTAACTGAGCAGCGGTACCCGATTTTTATAATGGGAGGCCTTTAAAAGGCCATCATGGGAGTGCCACCGGGCTATTTCAAACTCCCACTCTATTCGCCCTTAACTCAAAAAAGTCCTCAGTTAGTTGATGACCCGTCCTTTTCTAGACTTACTTCATATAAAAAACCTTCAAAATCTAGTTTTCGATATAATAATATGGTGTTTCCAGCCCTAATCTAAAACTTAACAAGTTCAATCACCTTGCAAAATGACACCATGTGGCAAGATCCCAGTATAACGGTAATTAAATTATTGAATGAATAACTACAAAATACAAAATTCCGGGTGGCTGACAGAGCAAACATTTAACCTCAAAAAACAATCTCTGCACATTATCCTTTGTAATGTTCTCCTAAACATCATTTATTATCTACTGCGAAACAAATTAATGGCCGCCTTAAAACTCCACGGTACATTTAACAAAACAATTAGCGTGCTATCGCTAACCCGAAAATACTTCACTATTTATCTCTGTCACCAACTTTTTATTGAAACCTAATCTTAATTACAATCTAAGAGAAAATGATTCGATAGTCTATAGTTTAATGTTTCGGGGGGGTGCGAGGATATCACACGCCCTAATCTGCCTCAGTCTGCATTAGAGCAGCGTGGTGGAGTATGCTCCAGGGTTTTTCGGGTTACAGGAAGAGAGCCGTGCCTAGTATTGTGACCCATTAAAAGCGTCGCAGACACCTTATAAAAATAACACAATTACGGCAATCTTTGGTAACTTCAGGGCAATTTCTTGCTTCCCATAGCTATATTTTGTATTGACGCTCGCAAATCCACAAATCCGTGCCCTCACACGCCCTCGCAGCCACCGAATCCTCCTCACGCCACCCGAATCCCACCAAATTCGATTTTATTATCTCTTATCCACAATATATGCTACTCGATAAACAAAGTGATTTAAATCCTATACGGTTATCTCAAGGTTCCATTTCCTTTGTGTTATGCGCAGGGTTTAGCTAATCCGACGATAAACGGAATCCTCCACTATATTGTCATAGAGTACGGATTTGCAGAACCGACAGTTCTCAAATGCAATCCATTCCACTCAGTGTAATTAGATTGGGGTTGAGCTTACAGGGATAACCTCAAATTATGTCGTTTTCTTTGTTTTTCATTCTCTAAGGGATGCAAAAAGATTTGTTCATACAAAGTAGGTATAGGACTGAATATTGGGTGCATAAATCCTTTTATTATTATTATTATTAGATCCTTTTATTATTATTAGTGTCTCTCAAACAAAACACTTTTGTAAATAAATAAAATTATGATCGCGATGTTCGCAAACTTGGAGTGCAAGCAAACTTGGAGTGTGCACGATGCACAGAAACAACTGATTTCTTATTCATCTTAAAAATATAGCCAACAATGTGCAGCCCATCTGATGATACGCGGTCACTGCAACCTATACGTGGTCCACAGTCAACACCTCCCCAACTTGAACACAACCTTCCCGTACGAGCAGTGCAAGTTCTGCGCATAAAATACTAAAATAATTAAAACATTCCAAGGAAAATCCTACTTGTATTACTCGTACTATCAAACAAAACAAACGCGTAGCGCACTTTAGAACTTAAACTACTTTCACGACTTCCATAAAACACCGTAAGCTGTAAGATTAAACGTCTTTATTTCAACAAAATTACGTGAGGTGGAGGCTATTTCTATTTAAACCGCAGAAAACAGCCACAACGTGTGAAAATATGTGAAGATTTTCCTTAAAATATTATATACGGCGAATGGCGAACAAGGGTCCATGCATTTTGGAATTTGCACCAACTATTCTTGCCTAAGTCGGGTGTGCGGTGACATTTTATCACCTACGGCACCACCTACAGAGCCACGTTTTACGACATAGGATATGTATTTCACACCCTACTTGCATTATGTAAATCAGTTTCAGTCACCTGAAAATATATTAACAAGAGATAAAAAAATACCACATTGAACAGGCCAGGATTAAGGACAGTAATCTGACATTCTGAATTCTGTCCGTCTATCCGTGTGTGCGTCTGTCCGTCTGTCCGTGTGTCCATCTGTCCGTCTGTCTGCCCGTGACAAAATTCGACAAAATATCTACATAAAAAATGTCTACAGTGCTATTTCTACAGATTCATTATAGACTTAAATAATTTATTTTGGAGTCTGTGTCCTATGTTAGCCTAATTTATGGTTAGATAAAATGACACGACAGGAAAATGGCGCAGATTCCAAAATAAATTATTGAAGTCTGTACCTACGAGTATACGAGTATTTGCTAATAGCTCATTGAGGTTTATTGGATGGTCAGAATATAGCGATCCGGCCCTAAGCCAAGCACGTGTGATCGCGCCAAGTATAATCATAGCTGTCACAGAGCCTTCCTATTTCAAAAGATATTCAAAAAGCAGTTAGTTATTATCATCTACTTAACGTTTTCCCTTTCTCCATGCTCCGATCCGAAATTAATGCAAATCCACGAATAATAAGCCTTCTGTGATGCGATGATAAATCGCTTATCCCCGGCCAACGTAAAAAGTTATTTATCACGTCATAGTAAAGTTTAGTTTTTCTTGGCAAGTGAATGCATTTTTCTTAGTAACACTTGCCTAGTTTGCAAGAAATTAGACTCTCAAAGTACTTATATCGTATGGAAATAATTTTAATTATAAAAACGCTGACGTCTTGAAGGTTCGGGATTGAATACACAAATCCAGAAATCATCACTAAAATCCAAAAACCATATGTACCTTTTCATAAGTGGGAAAAGGTATAAAGATAATACCTACGTCTCAGTGACTTTAAACTTCGTAGCGACTTATCACGATCGACAAACCTCGAAATAAAACGTACATTTTCCTTACCCTGAGCCCTGGCGTAATTCCCCTTTTTAAACTATGGGCATAATATAATTTAATTAACATTTGTTCTTGCAGTGAAGGGACTTGACCACACAGTAAACTCCGATCGCGTCCGATTTCACTTAATTTCTTGTATCGAGATTAGACCTTTACTAACTGCCATGTACTCGTAAATGTCAGTTTACCCTTGTCAAGGTCTGGCAGCACAACGAGAATGGGATAATGAGGCGATATAACTTTTACAAAAGAGCAGGTATCCAGAAAATTGTAATTTGATATAGTAATTATGATGTTTTCGCTTATCGGTATCGATTTATTCATGTAACGATCTATCATAAATACTAAGCCACATCACAACGCAACTGATCACCAGACATCACATTTAAAATTGAATAACCGCATTTAACTTTAAAGATTTAAATAATTGAATCAGCCTGTATAGCGGTAAAATCGAGCGAAATAAAATATTTAAAAAATACTTGAATATGAAACACTCGTTTCAATCCACATCGTTCCCATCAAGATGTTTCACCATTTCAAATTAGTAAAAAAGAACCTTAACACCTACAATTTAAGCATTACATTCCTAAGCTTATATTGAAATTTAAATACCCTGGATGTGGATAACCCAGAAATTGTAAATACTCATTTTAATTTCAGCTCTAAACTTACAGCACCAGAGTCCTTTTTCAATTTCAACTACTTTAATATTGGTGTGAAAATAGTATTAGTGGTAATCTCTTCGGACGCTGAAATGAACGATGAGTCACGGAAATCGTTCGGTCTTAAGTGAATGATTGAACAGCTGAATGAATGAAGCGCACGTTCGCGGTTTCAATGAATTACGTGATCTATTCAAAATTCGAATCAATTTATTTGAATGGACTATGTAATTTGCTTTTGAAATGTTGGTAACTATTGCATTGAATGGTTGTCAGTATTATTGTATGTATTAAGACAGAAATAAACGATTTAATAAACTCGTATTATGTATAATATAGACGCTGTGTCTATTAACATACAACCATGTATACATTACAAAGGAAATGCAGAAGGAAAATTATGAAAGCAAGGTCTGTGCTGAATTTCAGCTCCTTACATCCGTAACGGTTGGGATAAGCATCAGTCAGTGAGTGAATTGGAACTTACGAGTATCTAATAGAAAAAGAAGAATATACAATTTTTCATTGCATTCATCTTTGTCCTCAGAATTCGCAACGTGTCAATGTGCAACCTCAGATAAGATTTATTTACGAGTACCATATCAGATTTAGATGAATTTAGATGT
Source organism: Noctuana stator (assembly GCA_018231225.1). Taxonomy (NCBI): domain Eukaryota; kingdom Metazoa; phylum Arthropoda; class Insecta; order Lepidoptera; family Hesperiidae; genus Noctuana; species Noctuana stator. The sequence continues at coordinate 5,218 of DWQK01004347.1, forward strand.
CTATTGTCTACAGAAAATAATTGAACACTTACCTACAGCCGGGCTTGCCGCGCGGCCACCCTTTCATTACTCTAAATGAGTCTATTTATCAAGGGAATATATTGATTAGGTGCGATTATATACAAGCCGAGACGCGAGCCACCACAGGCAAAGTTGGACCATCAACGACAAGTTTCATCTTCACAATTTTCAATTTGGATCCTCCAAATGAAGCTTGCGCTGCCGAGTTGGAAGTGCTGGTACCGACGTACTCGCACATGTACTCGTATACCGGACGACTGCGATTAGAGGCGACAGTCGACGGGACACTGTCCGGGTTTTGAATGTTTGTGTGTACGAGTTACGAGTGTGTGTAGCCAATACACAATGAGAAGGACACTACACCGTCTGTCGTTATAATCGTCAAGTAGCGTTGACTACTTAATAATACATAACTGCATTAGAGCAGTGTGGTCGGCGCTGGTGTGTAGGCCTTACTTTTCCTTAGAAGAGAGGCTTATATCCAGCTATATTACGTAAAAAGGATACTAGAAAAATTTTACAACCTGTGTAAAAGAAAACTGCCGCAGAAATATAAAGATTCGAACCCCAACCCAGTATTTTCAAAGTCCAAGGTCTGATCGTGGTTATCTTCCCTGGTGTGGCTGTGGGACTTTAGTACGGTGTATCGTGGTCGTGTCGTCTCCGTAACGTATAAAACGGATCCCGCACTCAAGTCCCAGGGGTGTACATCTCATATGTAAATTCTATGCGAGGAGCGGTTTACGGCTGCTCCTCAACAATCGCTACACATACACCTCCATAACGTCAGACCATATACGTTTTAACATGGCTGATATTAAATTTGTATAATCTAGAGATCACATAAGTTTTCGTATTAACATACTCGTATGGAGATATCGGAATCTAATTCAAATTCCGATCGAATTGTGAATACGAGTAGAGTGAGGAAGGGAAAAAAGTTTTGAGACATTTATCTATTACTTACCTGATAATGTTTAATTTACTTTCTTAGGGTATATAACAGAATATCTGACGCCTACAAGGCGCCAAAATCCGAACAGCCGATTCATTTACGAACTGCAATGGATTAAATAATTTCACTTAATAGTAGAAGGTAAGCAAATTTTGATACTCATACGTACCGGGGCTGTCGTCGCAAATAAGAAAAGAGTTTACGCCATAGTCTACAATTGCAAAGGTAACATTAACATTAACGGAAAACATTAGCATCAGACGAAATAAACATTCACTTTGTTAATTCTGTAATTTTGTAAATATATTGTAGCGAAGAGGACGTATCTTTACTATGTTCTAAGAATGAGCTGTCCTCGTGGGGCCGGGACCTTGGTACCTTTCATTGCCTCATCATCTTGCAGTTACAGACAACCCGCAATGCCGGAACTCTTCCCGAACACAACGACCAGCTTGACGGCGGGTTATGAGAGAGCGACGGCCGGCGGGCGAACTGTAGTCCTGTACCTCCACAGTCGCACAACCGAGTCAACTATATTACAGTACATTTTATACACATAAAGGGTGAGTTCAGAGTTTATGGCGCGTACCCTTACAAGATAGTCCCGGATATGACGCACCGTGCGAACCGGAAGTTGCGCCATTTGTAACTGTCTCGGCGAGATGACTCGCAATTCATATACACGCGATATATTTACGCAGCGTTTTTGTGTTACAGTTTTATTAGCAGGCAGCCTGTGATGTAAAGGGTATGACGTAAGGAGAAAAATTGGGACAATTCATTTTATCCAAAGGGACTCTATGACTAAGTCTCGACTGTCTGATTGTCCGTGCGTCCGAAATACGAGAGACGTCCTATCTGACGCCGTACGTGCAGACGTTGCTTCTCATGAGGACTAAGATATTCGGTCGACGAATACTTTAGTAAATACTCAACTATGTACTTAACTTTAAGAAACTTGTTAAAACTTGCATACCTACGTGTTGTATACAAAGAAGTTTCATTAAAATTGGTGCTGCCGTTAAGGAGCAGTTTAGTGACAAACACACGTTACAGCAGAATGATAAAATCATCCTAAAATCATCATAAAATATATAACGTATCATATAAACATCATGTTTGTATGGAATTTCTTTTGGAAGAGAAACAGCTGTTATGAAAGGGGCTTTTATATAGATTAATTAATTAGTTCTTGTGCCGACATCGACAGCGGCGGCCGCATTGCGATGGTAACTCGAGCTGGCTGTTATTGCTTGCGCCGGTGGGCACGTTTTCCATTTTCCTTGAGAAATACTCTTTTCCGCTGAAGTAGGGCTTAAGGTTACCACCTAACACGGGCGGGAGCGGAAGCGGTTATTATGGAATGGTATGGGAGATATTACATAGTACATGTTCTGCTTCTTTTTCTACCTCAGAAAAAGTAAAGCGGTCGGTTTGGACATTGTAGACATTATTATTTGGTTATTTAATCTATGTCTTTGAGGATGTTTGAACGCATTAGAAGTTGAAAAGTAAGTAGGATATTATTTTATACCGATCCTATTAATTACGTGTTTTGTTAGTTTACCCGTTTTTTATTTAGCGTTTAATGTACTTGAAAAAAGACGCTATTGAAACTCTTAATTTCTATTATGCGAACATAATAAAATATAATATTGTTTGATTTGAATATCGATTAACGAAACCAAGTGCGTAAAATTTGCAATACATCGCTGAGCAAAACAACTGTTATAATATACTTATTTTGAAATTAAATTTACTTAATGAATTTCGAGTGCAGAGTCCCGCTACTCACAGGATCTGTGACAGGCAAAGGCTTGAAATATGTAGCTACTCAACAAGGTGAAACGCACAACCAGCCCGCTCCGCTGATGCAGTGAGACCCCAGCCTCTATTAGCAAGCAAGATGATTGAAAGTGACGTCGCGATGACAGATTACGAAACTCCGTCACACCGGGATGAGTTACAGAATGATGCTCTATTTTGGCCGTGAAGTATAACAAAGTAAGGATACAGTATAACTAGAAACATGATATAATTAAATACAGTAACTCGTAGCTGGAGAGTTAGTAACTCTGCACATAGCCTTTACGTGCAAAGATTTCTGTATGTGGCACACAAACAAGTTCGATGGCCCGACGGCACTAGTCGACGCCCTTCCTGTTGTACCGTTAAGGTTTTTTCATTATAGTTTCCTTCACCATACAGCAAATGATAATTAAATTGTTTAGATTTAACATTGTCTTTCTTACGCTAAGATAAATACAAAGTTGTATATCATAAGTAGACAACTTTAATTAATATTACCACAAATAATGACGTATACGGCAGACGCGCCATCTTAAATCAGGAATTTGTTGACAACTTTAAAGCTACTTTGAATGGGAAATGTGGAAGTTTGTCTTCAGGCGGCACTCGGAAGATGAGCTGACGGCGCAGTGGGTGGAGAGGACAAGTGCGGGTACGATTCTCTTGATAAGTAGGTAGGGCACGACTTGCTTGGTGCTTAAATAGTGGTCTTAGGTATTTAGTGACATTTTGAATGTGAATTAACAATGAATTAATGAAAAAAATGTATTGGATAAAGCTAAGGTGAATACATTTAATGTTAAAAAACATACCTGTAAAGTGCAAATGACGAGTATTATTACAATAAATATTTCGATAATTCTATTTTCAATTATTTGCAGTCGTAAATAAGTTTGTTTTTCATTAACGCAGCTGAGCGGGAAACAAATACAGGAGACGCGCCGATCCGAACACAAATATTTGTACAACACTATGTATTTGAAAAGGAAATGTCCAATTTCTTCTGTATCGAAATTTAAACCTTATTCCAATACCATAACCACTAAAATAGCGTATTCGAAACCAAGATTCTACAAAATAATAAATTTTAAAATGAATTGTTTCACTTAGAACCCAATATTTAAGTAATTGGGCCACAGAGCCCGCACAGCGATGAACTAGAAGACGTGACAAGTAATGTAAGTCAGTATACGAAAATGGACTGTATGTATAATTAATGACCTTGAAGCCAAAGTGGAATGTTGCGTTGATATTTTCAGCCATTGTTTTTTCTTTGTAAATTGCGACAGGCCAGCCACAACTGTGTGTTATTTCTACTTACTTTTCTTCCTCGAGACTGCAGTTTCAAAACAATTAAGTAACAAACCTAAATTCAAATTTAAGAAGATGGTAAATAATAAATAAGTAATTTGACTCAGATAAGAAGGTTTCTAAGTGTTGACACTTAAAATGAAGTAGCCCGCAAAGCCGCTCTTAGGAACAGAGATAGCCAAAATAAATTTTTACACACACCTCTTTATTTTCAATCAGTTATGTGCGTACGCTCCTCGATAAAAAGAAAAATCGTAAACAAAACCACACACAGTTCTCCGAGTTTAGCCGTTCTCATCTATGAGAGGAGACATGCCACACTGCACTATCTATTCGATGACGACCCTGTTTCTAGAGTAAAAGATTGTTGTCTTTCTCAGAGTGCTTAATTACCTATAAACAAATAGCTACGAGTAACTAATAAAAGCGGTTACGCGTACTTAGTTAAAATTTAGCAATTCGAGAGAAACCGCGACTAATTTTGAAACCGCCAAAACTCGACAACGGAAAACCATTAGTGGTGGATCTGAATTGAATACTTCTGTAATGAGTTGACGAAACAAACTTGCCTGGTAATTTTGGTCCCGTAAGGGCTATATAATAACATGTAAACGCGAAGAGAGGAACGCTGTAGGGTTATGCAAGGCTGGCGTTCGGCGTGAACCTACGAGTACGTAGTGAGCCCGAGAACTAAGATCTTCTCGAACATTTTCCATTATAAAGATATGGGTGGATAAAAAACAGTAAGGTAAAATAAAATGTACGTAGCGACTGCCTACCTCAAACCCTTATTATAGCTCACTGCTAGGCGCGGATCTCTCCCCAAGAAAAGCTTGAAGTTTACTCCCGGCAGCTGCTCCAATACTAATTGATCTGAGAGCTGATTGAGGTTACAGCTCAATCCATGTTGTATTTTGTCAAACTGCACAAAAGGCCGGATCCACAACACCAGCAGGGGTATGCCCGCTTGCTGGCTTGCGTAATAGACCTATATGGTGTGCAACTGCGACAAGATTCTTCTGTTTCCAACAGAGAAGGAATACGGCCCGCCGACTGTGATAATTATGGAGTTTGAATAAATCTGTGAGCAATATTTAATGTGTTTAACAGCTAATAAACTAACGGCGGCAGTGACACCGGTGCCCCGGGGACACATTTGTCACTACAATCCGAACGCATTAGCAATTCAGATCGTCCCCGCGGGATCTCGCGCCG
>DWQK01004348.1:0-10528 GCA_018231225.1 Noctuana stator
AAGTTGCACACAGCCACCCGGCCACCCTTACATGAGGCAACCATCAGCCCCCGGGACAGCAGCGCAACTTGAGGCGACCTCAGGCAGGACACGAGCCTGCTTGAGGTTGGATATAGTTGTCCATGGGCGGCAGCGACAACCTAACACCAGGTGGCCTGCAAGTTCATCTGCTACTTCATATCATTAAAAAAAATGAAGTTATTGTTGTTACCTGTTTGTGTGTGTGCGTGTGTGTGTGTTTGTAAACCTCTCTTAACTTTTAAATGAAAAATTGACCGACTGAAATTTCGCGGCATTCGACTAATGTTACTCAACTTAGATATCCTGAGAATCAGAAACTTTTCGACACAAAAGATTTTCCAATCTCAATAAAAGGAATGTTTGAAAATTAAAAGAAAAATAATTTAACTTAATAACTTTAACACTACTTAACTTAGGATTCCAAAATATTATCAGATCATTTAAAAAAACAATGTCAAATACCGACTAAGTTGCTTGATTTCCTGTTCAAAATAGTAGTTTCTTCAAAGTAATTACTTAAACTTTGTCTGATCGATTTTTGGGACTGAATTACTTTTCACAGACAGATCCAAAATAAGTTTAGTAATAGACTTGCTAGTCCGATAATTTGTTTATAGCATTAGCATGGCATCGAATGACTAATAGCAGGATGTACATAAGTATTTCGATAAAAAAAACCTTTGCTGCAGTTCTGAAATACATAATAATATATTATGTAGAATGTTTGAAATTCGTGATGAATGTTTTTGGTAGTAGACGTGATGGGCATTATTCTTTACCTAATCTTTTATGAGTGCGAGCGGGTTCAAGCTACCTAATTGAGACAAGTATTAGGTACACATGAATTTAGAAGGTTAAGAAAAAGTTGATTATTTTTCTCACTTTTCCTTAAAACAAAAGTTAAACTCATCAACTGCATTTATTTTATGGCCTACTAAATACTTAAATAGATATATATATATATATATATATATGTACGAGTATATGAAGCATTTATAGCCGACACATTTCATTTACGTAAATTGCCTGTTTGATGCATTGCATTCTTATCCGTAACTAATTCAGACATCAATTTTTCAACTCTAATTTCTTTAAATACTAAATAAAACTAGTCTGAATAATGTAAATAATGAACCAAGAATGTTTCTGTTCCATTCTGTCACGTAATTGTGTTAAGCGGGGCTTTCATTGACAGACAGGTCTTAGTGTTATAATTACAGCGATTACGAACGACAGCGGTAACGGGTAGCGGGGAAATAGATACAGATGCCTCGCCCGCTGCCGCCGCGCGATATTCTGTGCACTGACAACCAACAAATGTTCCCTTTAACGGAGCTTAGCGTCCGCAGCGAGCTGCTGGAACAGTTAATAGAATACGTTTACTCGTAAATATGTATGTGTTTATATCTTCAGTTAAATGTAATATGTTGCGACGGGCAAAGTCAATAACAGAAAGCCTGTAAAATCAGACACACACTTTAAGAGTGTGCAATGAAAGAAAGAAATGCGCAATCTTTACATACTCGTAAGTAATTTCTTACTCTGTACATTACAAATGCCAGGTATTCACTGTTCAGGGTCAGTTTGCGCTATTTTGGTAACCTCGAAAGAAAGTTTCTTGACCGCTAACAAGAACAAAAATAAGTGCTACGTGCCCCGGAAATTCCAATTTGGAATATTTCATAACAATGCGGTTGTTTTGCTTTAGAACGTAATTATGTAAAGCAGGGCTTCCATTGACAGACAGGTCTTAGTGTGTAACGGGGAAAATAGATACAGGTGCCTCTCCCGTTGCCTCGCCGCGCAATGTACTGCAGCCTGTGCACTAAAACCTACAAATGTTCCATTTAATTGGGCTTAGTAACCGCAATAACATACTGGGTAGGTTGATGTAGTAATTGGTTTGTAAAAGAAACTATTCTCATTAACTTACTATCAAATGAAATTGATTTGTTTAATTGACTTTCATTATATTGATGTTAACAATACGCTTTAAAATTAAACAATAATTGATTTTAAATATCAGACATTATTAACGATAGTTACTTGGTACAATTAAACAGATATCAAAAGATATTTCTATTATGAATCGCTATAATTATGGAAAATTATAGTACCTATTGCCAATTTACTGCGTTCATTAATTAAATGCAACTAGAACAGGTAGGTGTAAACAAAATTATTTATTTATTTTAACATTAGATATTATTAACTTTCTCCAAGTTTGCCCATTCAACGCTCGGCTGAAATTACAGCAAAGTACAACCGGCAACAACAAGTTCCGGGCAAGGAACAATAGCTAATTTCATCCAAAATATTCTGAATACAAGAGTGCGAAGTTAGCGATAAATATCCCTTAAGCCGGGGTTGTCCTCCGACTGCGCGCCCTTGTTCAGGCGCACTCTAAATTACCTTTTATTGCTTTGATACTCCTAAGAGTATTTGTACACGTAGCGCTTCTTTAGTGCAGACGTTCAACAGATATCGAGCCTTAATCGGACATGTTTTTTATTGACTCTGATGGGACAGAACTGACATAATAGCCAGGATTTACTCAATGCCAGCAGGAGGAAATCCACAATTTTGGCTTCGTAGAAACTGAAGTAATAAAACTATATTATTCTATAAAATATTGTTTTAAAAGATATTTAATTATTTACTTTCTAATCAATTCGTTTTTAAAAAAGGTCTATTTAAATCTGAATTAATATATCTTATTTAATCTAATAAGCAAAGCATCCATACTCGTATCCTCGACAGCGTCTATTTTGTTAGTGATAATATTATAATACCAAACAGAATAGATGCGGTGATCGTTCAGCATTATTGGAGAGTCTACGATGTAGAAACGCTAGTGTGTAGAAGTCCTCACTTTCTCCTGCTGTCAAAAGTAACACTCTTTTATTCTGGTACCAGAATGAGTTTGGCAAAAAAGAAGGAACTTTTATGTCAGGTAAAGATTAAAATGTAGAAAATGGCTTATTCTAATCAAAATCAGATTATTTTTAGATTTTTAGGTTTTGTTACAAAGTCTTATTTTAAAATAAATGACGTTCTAACAAACCTTTCTAATAATTCATATTTCATATACCTCTTATAATTACGAGTAGATTTGTTGATATTCAGTTCGCAGTACATTGCGCGGCGCGGACGCGGCTGTTGTTTGTGATCGCTGTAATTATAACGCTAAGGCCGCCACGTCCGCCGAAGCCCAGGCTTAGCACAATTTGGCGGAAAGCAAGCAGTCATTTTAAAATTATCGCTGATGAATTTTTGTTCGTGATTGTTTAGTTAATCAGTCACTTCGGTGCTGTTAAATACTAGAATAACAATCTAGTTATATATACCAGTAACTAGTTTATTAGAAACTAGCTGACCAGGCACTTTCCCATGTGCAGGAAAGTTGTAGTGACTGTAGCCGGGTTTATGGTGGTTCATACTATAAAGCGTGTAGTAAATGACCCATGCCTAGTAATAGTCCATAAATATGGCTACAGGTTAGGTAATAAGGGATCATAAGTTTTCACTTAGCTACTCCATATTTAACTTTAACCGACACAAGCGGAACAAATAGCAAAAAAGAATACCCATTAGGAAACGCGGAATAACAAAACGATAGAAATCCCGCTTAGCAGAGGCATATAAAAATCTGTTACACAATAAACGCCCCGTTAATATAGTTGATAAAGCAGGCCGAGTCGCTCCATACTGTTCACCGCAACCAAATTGCCTTCTTTAACGTTCGGCACGGGTGCTGCCCAAAAAATAACAAAGCCGCTTACATAAGCACATTTCAAAAAGCAAATGTTATACGAGGGAATGCTGAGATCGAAAAGGATTTAAACGCCCTTTGCTCGCACCGTGTACCGATCCGATGACTGGCCCTGACGTCTATTTGAAAAAGTGTCGATTATTCAGAATTGGGTGTGTTAATTCCATAAAACGTTTATATTCCGTTAATAAACACTTTTATCGGTGTTTGAATTATATTTTATTGGCTGCTTTTTGTATTACTTTTATTATTAAAACCAACTGTAGCTAAGCGGTTTGTGTATTTTGAAACCATTGAAATTTCCAAACGTCAATCGCAATAAGAATCTAGGTGTATAACTTGACTGACTGCGTGTTTCTTCGCAAAAATCAGGCAATATTTAACGTACTAAGAACATTTTTCGGTTTATATTGTCGTAATCCCTCTTGTGTTATAGAAATAAGATCGGCAAGTTATCAACAATCTAATTTCACTAAGTCAGTCGAAATCAAACACAAAATTAAGCGAAATGTTTCGCTTCGCAAAACAGTGGCACAAATTCTCGTGTTTCATAGTTTCCATTACTAGAACAATAATTTCAAATGTAGGCTTTAAAAATCCAAGTACCTACATTAGATGTTCTATTGCGAGTAAGTGCATAATATCGCGGGGTATTGCCAGCGGACACATCTGTGGCGCGACGCTGGCGCTGGGTTTACGAGCCACCCGTGGCGCGAATTGCAACTAACTATTGATACGAGATGTTAGCATATGGACCAATATTGCGAACGTGCCTACCTGCTTTATCCCTGCGTTCTCATAAGGTGGAGTTCTTAAAATTTGAATCATCATTAATCTACAAGGAAATAAAAATTAGTAGGTACCTACTATTATTTAACAATAAACACGTTACGTCACATTAATACTAGGCCTTAGCCTCACTCTAAAGCTATATTAATTAAGCAAAACTTAACGCTCAACGCAACTCAATATTGATAAAAATAATTGTGAAAATTAGTTCATTAATAAATAAATCATGCCCAAATAAAAATTAAAAAATAAAAACCAAAAAAATGAAATATTAGTAGAAATTAGTTCTTTTTTTTAAAATATTAAAGATGTAAAGACCTCTTTTTCGGCGCTTAATGCTCAAAACCTAATAACAAAACTATTGATAAACTCACTAGTTGAAATAAGAAAGACCGCTACGTTTATTGATCTCCCGTACGCTTCCAGCAAACTGCCCATAACCACGCACAATGTATCCGAGTAGAACCTCGCGCAGTGAGCTATTTGGGCGCCGTTTACAATCATTGCGCGTCGAACCGATACAGAATCTTATAAAAATTGCCGTTATTTGTGCCAGGTCGCATGTTACTAAATGTCTTTGAAAATATAAATGTCGTTACAAGTTTACGTACAAGCGTTTATGTACGTACACATGAGGATATAAACGATTAGCGTTTCAGATACTTGAAAACCAGGTGACTAATAAGAAATAGTTTAAAATTTAATTTCAATTAAGGTACATTTTTAAAAATAATGCTATACTTTAAAAATAACTAAACCTGGAGCAAAATATGTTTAAAAACATGTTAAAGTATGTTTAAGTAATCATGTTCATGGGTGGGTAGGAGATAACCAACCCCCACGTGATAATTAATTAAAAATATTACTTCTAACTTTTATCTTTCCTTTACTGGATAAAGAATGGTTTAATGGAAGGCGGAAAGCCTTAAAAATGTAACCTGACTCCTAACAGAAAGAATGTGAAAGCGGCTGAAGCCTCCGAAACACCTAATTAGCGTCGAGCCTTTGTTGCGGACTCATGTTGCGGACATTTTGAATTTTGAATTAGACAGATCTGTTGCTGCATTATGTTTCAATGATGCTTTTTAAATACAATAAGAAAGGGCAAACGAATATGTAGGTTAATTAACATCATACACATAATGAAAACGGGAGAGAAAATGCTAACGGAAAAAAGCTCTCGGTACTCTTTTAAAATCATTTATATACGAGTACTCGTAGTTACATTATTCAGTATCTGTATTTCAAATAATATTGATAATCATTCGTAAGTACTGCTGCTAAGCGCCTCAGTTAAAGCCCTATATTTATTAATACGAGCTTAGGTTAGGTTGGACTTCAAAGCTTCATTTTACTCGTAAGTAACAACTCATTATATTATATGATAAAGGGACGAATTTATTCTAAAATTGTAGGAAGAAGATAAAATAGGAGGTACCTAGTTCAAAAGGAACATTGTTATTTATGTTCAATACAGTAACATTAACAAAGCTCCCAAAGGCTCTGGCAATAACACGTTATCCAGCCGGAGCTGCGAGTTATGACGGGAACGGGATATCTAGCAGCAACTTGCAATAAAGTGAATTATGCAGACAACTGCAGCGATACTTTGTTCTCGACCCTCTAGGACGCCGACTTAAGTGACGCTTTTAGTAATGAGATAAGCGATAAGCATAGTAGAAAGTGTCAGCGGTTTTTTGTATTGTCTTAGTGCTAGCTTCTTTCCAAGGATTTTGAATAAGCAGCTAAGGAAAACTGAGAGAAACATGGAGAAATCCACGTCCATCTTGTAGAAGACAGTGTACTGGCTGATCTTGACAGTGCAGTGAGAAATGATAGCGCTTTCCATATGAATGTATAAAGTACAGCGCAAGAACAAACGCTTACTAGGTGTAGTTGTAAATATTAAATGCTTAATATAATGCAGGGAGTTTTAGTGCAAACTTTCTAATTCATAAACATTAACTAGTTGTAGGTGGCAGAGCTTATAAAGGTCGCCCGGGGTCCTAGTCTTGTAACCGGCCGCGAAGAAAGTTTTATAACAAGAACTTGTTTCGGTTGGGGAGGGTTGCTGCCGGACACACTATAGGTAATTGAGAGGACCATAATAGTCCTCGTAAGTAATCTACACTCTACTATTTGAGGTTAGTGGATGTCCATGGGTCGCAGTGACTACTTAATATCAAGTGGCCTGCATGCTCGTTTGATGTACATATACGTTAAATAAAATCCAAAATGATCATCGAAACCGCTCCGTGTCTCTGAGGCCACTGCCTCCCACACTTCTTCCCACGGGAACCCTAATGCAGACTTACACCGCGCCCGCGCGTTCAATTTAAACTTTAATATGCAACCCACTGTACCGCCAAATTGGAAATAATGATCTGTGCTCTCAATTTACTCCAATTTCAGGTTTAAATGCATGCGCCTTACTAATGGTGTGTCTCGAAAACCGATTTTAAAATTTCTTTAGTGAGTATTTTTCAAACTCGAACTTTAATTGTGAAAAAATGAAATCGTTTATTTTATTTATTTTTAAAGACAAACCTGTATGAAAGACCTTTATTTGCTAAATAATATAATTCATAGCTTTAATATAAACCTCAGGTCAGTTGAAAAGGTCTCTTGACTCTATTTCTCATCAAAGCAACCTATCGAAAGCTGCGAACACAAAAAGCATCGGTTGCCGGTCGACAGCAATAGGACAATAGCAGCCGCGGCGATGCGAGTGATTAGTAATATTAGTTAGCTGCTTCCACGGTTCCACGCATCCTCACATATACAGGGGCATCACCTGACCAAAACCCATAAACAAGTTATTCAATGAACGCGATAACACCATTATGCAGATAGTGCGTTGTTCGGTCGCAATTTACAGGCCCTTCGCTTTTTTACGGCATCTGGCTCCTTATCGGAACATAACGTGTATTTTATTAGTTGTATCGCCGGAGGTGCTCGAATTCTATGGTGTTATGACCGCCATATTCTTTTTAATGCTTCCGCAAGAAGCGCCGCCTGGCGTGATAAAATGTAAACAGCGCCGTCTTCAAATATAAACGTCGTATCTTCGAATTTCATCGCTTAAGGGCCTGTAATTGATATATTTTCTCTTTTTGTGCTATCTGGTATGATCTTTAACTGTTACTGTTACTAAAATACATTTTAATATACATACATTTTCACTTTGAGATTTAGTAGTGAAGCAAACATGACGAACAAGTATATCGCACACAAATCAAAAAAATACAGGGAGTGTAAAATATATTATTAGTTTTAGTGGTCACAGATTCATAAACTCTGTTTGAAATTTTAAGAGTCTTTCTTGTGACTAGAAATCAATGGCAAAAAAATATGTGTGACATACCTAATTATAAACAAAACGTTGCGCGTGCGCTTTAGGAGCATTCAAAAGAAAAATATAGACACCGATTGCTGTAGAGATAAAATGTTAATAAATGTGACTTCCACGAGCTTTATAAAAGAACTTAAATAGTGATGGTTGGTTGTTTACAAGAGAAATATAAGATTACATGGAGCAGACACTTTGCAAAGTATTGTCGAGCGAACAAAGCCGTCGAACATCACTTTCCGTCTTCATCGCGAGGATTCCGCGGGGAAATCTGCCGCAGCGCTTCGCCAGAACTTGCCGCTATTTCGTTATACTCCTACTTGCCATTCATTATGGAAACTTTTAAATTTTCTCCAAAAATAAATCTTCCGCGTCAATTTAAAAATCGTAGAAGGATCGTAAGACAGGTGACGTCATTTGAAGTACAGATAGGCAATCGAAGCGGTGGCACTGACACTTTTGTCAATTATCCTTTCCATTACTGCGAAGACGCTATCATACATTTTATATGAACAACAATAACTATAAAACTACTCGTATGACGTCATTGTTCATGCTAGTCCACTGACTTGCTTTTATTCATTAGAAATTAAATGAAAATCTTATTAAATAGGTGTATCTAGTGGCTATCGGAATTGGTTTGTGAGCATTGCTTAAAGTCCTCCTTTATATAAATAATATTTTAAAATTAATTCATTCAGTCATCATCAACTTAATAACATAAAACAAATTCAATTGAGAATTTAAAAAAATGCTCCACAAACAAAAACAAATACGTTTTGCGTACAAATAGATTTAAAGTGAAGCAGTAACAAAATCCGTAAATGCAAAATTATAATAAATCCTCTTTCAATTTAATTTCACGAGAAACTTTCAAAGGCGCAGGAATGTTCGCAGCTACAACATCTCAACGCAGCGGTGCATAGCAAACTTCAAGGCCTTATGACACGCCACGCGAAAATATCTCTTAATTACCACGCTTTAAGGGCACTAGTCGTGGAGGTTTTTTGCTTGGCCTCTCAACGCGGTGCCGTGAGCTCTACGTACTCTAGTCTCAGTATGGACTAGTTCTGAGCTGTAAGCGAATTATTAATTAAAAGTAAGTAAATTATTTAAAAAAGAATCACCAATCTAATTTTATTTATTTTGGACACCGCACCGATGAACAAAAGCGGCCCTATCATCACAGAACCTTTTCATTGTAAACCTCGTGCTTAGTTCCATGTTTAACCCAAAAGTAGTCTATTTTAACTATACTATATAACTTTTTGCAAATATGCGGAAACGGTTAGTTGTACTCGTATAATATTAAATGCAATGCTGCCTTAAATATTACGTGCTACTGAAGTGAGCTGAATACTTGACATATAACCTGTTGTATTCACTAAAATAATATTATGACTATGAAAATATTACTTGTTCATTCTCGCGTAAATGTGGACGCTTTCTTTTGCAACTTGTACCAAAAACCAGGTTCAGAAACGAAGGTTTCCTTGAGACGTCCCTGTGGAAATTTTAAGCTTGCATTTATGTCAGTTTATTTTTCAAGTGCTAGGTAATTTTAGCGTTGTTTATTTCTGCCATTCAAATAAGCGTAACTGAATTATGGAAAGTCGGACGGAGCGTGCGTTTGCTTTCATTCATTGTAACAACAAACAAACCACGTATTTCCAAGAGAGAGCTAGAAATAAAACAGATAAAAAATATGAAAGATAAAAATGATAACGATCGCACTAAAGCAACGTTTACTTCTAAACGTTTCTTTCAAGCTAAGTCAAAGGTTATCGATTTATGTTGAATACAATATAAATAAATAATAAAAAAACTTTAAATAAACATAAATGTACATCAATAGATTGCTGTAGTTGTATTTGCTTTTCACTTTGTGAGTCATATTTTGAAAAAACACTTGAAGGTTACTTTAACGTAGTAGATGCATCTTTTCCGGGAATGTCTGCAAGTACCGTCAGAGATAAATTCAGACCACCGCTTAAAGTCGCGAACAGATGTGGGAGATTCGTACGAGTAGAAGTGGAGATTCTAACATTCTTGCATTAAAACATGGCACCAATATTAGTAAGTAATCATCGCCGCCGCGCTAATGTAACGCATGAAATGATACGTATTTCCTTTTTAACATCGTTTAGAAGACATTGTATTTACACTTTTACAAGCTGAAATTTCGGAACGAAACAATGACATATCATGCAGTTCCGACACGTTAACTCAAAGTCGGGCATTTGCCTTGATTTTATGTTGAATACAGAGCAGATACCGCATCTATACTTATTTAAACATCATAAGCGTTTCTCAGTTCTCGTTCGGCGTTCGCGTTTAGTTCAGCGAATCCCGCATGTCTGGTCGTGTCTGTATCCCACAGTATGCAACATACATTCAGCTCTGAATAAATTTCACAGTTTCCTTGTAACTACGCCGATGGATACTGTAATGTGGCTGGGAAGCTGTTTGCTCGCCCACTTTATAGACGTGGGCCAAATATTTATAGGATTACTGGTGTAGATTCTATCGTACGTTGTTCTCGCACTGCATAATATTCCCTAAATTTGTCGTATACTTTACCCTCAGCATTGTAACAC
>DWQK01004349.1:0-10528 GCA_018231225.1 Noctuana stator
GCATTTTCGGGCCTATTCAATACAAACAAACAAACAATCAAATCTTTCCTCTTTAAAATATTAGTACAGAAGTATAGATAATAGTTGCAGAAACTCTTCTAAAGCTTTTTCTTAGCCATATTGACATCTGTGTGTTATACATCAAGAATATAATATTCACCACTTTTTATTAGTATCTTCAATTTGTAATTAATAGAATTTTCTTCAAGTACCAGGAGTTTTCTGTCAGCGTCAAATATATTTACCAAATATGTACCGACAATTATATTGAAAATAAATGAAAAATGTGTTTTAAGAGGCTCTACAGTAAATTGTGAAATAACAACGTAAATTATCAATTATTGGTTATTCAAATATTTACACAAACGCAATGCAGACTATACAATAATAATAATATTGAATGATTACATCCTACAATGCGATTACAATACAACAATTAATTATATTCCTAGCATCCGACAACAGCGGCCCGAGGTCATCTGTTATATTTAATTTTAATTTATTTATAAATACTCAATGTGAATTAATTAGCAAATATTGGCACTCCAGTCCAGGAATATATCGGTGGGGAGACGTACACGTCGGGCCGAAATTATTGGACGCGCGTTTTAATATATTAACATTTAAAATTGAACATTCCGTTCTTTATTATAATACAATATCATTATTCATTTATATAAAGGAAAAATGTTATCTCCCAGCCAGATTACATTAATTTATTAAACTACGAATTATTATTTATAGTTATAATTTATATTATATTATTTGCACAATAATGTATAATTATATTGTAATCACACATAAAAGATTCGGTGTACAAATAATTGTGGAAAATAACACTTAACTACCTAAAACTCTATACAATTCTCAAATACCAACAGATCATTCGGTTCTCTACTTAATGTATTCAACTATAATAATAATTATATTGCGATAAACAGATTTACATGTACAAATAAATTAGTGAGTCACTATAAAACATTAATTCAATACACTAGACACTAGATAATTTTTTATTCAACTAACAAATTATGTTCATGTATTCATCTATTCAATAATGCAACAACTGCTCAAACTAACAAGACACAGCTGAGTTGATAACATGTTATCTTCATTTATAAACGCGTATTTTCATAGAGAAACGAGCACGCACACATCAAAATCGCGTACAGGAAATCGAGAGCGCTAAAAAGGAATCATCGCTTGCAATGTCACTACCAAAATGTACTTTGTTGCTAGTAGACAAGAGTAAAAATCGAACAACAACGCCCCTATTCAAAAGTACACAACAGTAAATGAAATTACCCTGTTCAGAAGACATTGTATATTTTAAAAATTGTGTCCTCAGCCTTTTTCAATGATATCGTTTGTTTCCATTTTTCATAATTCGACAGATAATAGGGATTTCCCACGAGACTTTCTATAGGGAACAGTCTTAGTAGTGTAGTGCGTATTTTAACGCGTGCGTTTCAAGTGCGGACAGTACGAGTGGCTAATACACTTTCCTTAAAAAAATATTTAAAAAAAAACGTAAAAACAATGTTTAAAAGTCTTTCGCAACCATTATCTGTCGAATATTAAACACTAATTTGCTAAGGGATCTCTATGCAATACAGGGTCTCCAAAAACAATAAACGAAAAAATAGTACATAGGTAATTAAAAAGTAAATAAACTCAAATTTTTACTACTAACACTTAAACGGGAAACAGTAGACGGATAGTGTGATGATTTAGTCACTCTTAAGACTAGGAATGGTTATAATAGTTTATACACGAAAGATCTCGATATATAATATGAACGGACAATTTATGCGGCCACTACTAAAGGAGTTTCAAACTTTCACTCACTTGCAAACTCGACCTTATTTCAATTGAAAAGAGTTGTAAATGCACAACTTACAGCAACAGGTTACGTTAACCTTAGATAATTATCAAATGAGAATTAAACTGAATAAAGATAAGAAGTGGAGATATAGTATAAATATATACTCGTAACAATCATTCTTAAAGACAAGACAATAATAAAATATCCGCACGTGTTATATTTCGATATTAAATACTTTTTAAAGACGTTTTTTTTTTCAAAATATTTCGAGAAGACATCTTCATTTTCTAATACAATTCGATAAAGCCACACATATACTTGTAAACTGACTGACTTTGGATACTACCAAAGTTTTTAAATATTCTTTGGTCACGATAAATAATTAATGTTATAACACTTGTGTCGATAAATAGAACAATCAATTTTCGAATTGATTTTTTTGGCTACGGACTTACATAGTTCATTGACAAACGTAGAAGTCTGTAGAACACAGTATAAAGCAAACATTTACAGTATCAAAGATCATCTCACAGCAAGTATTACAGACAACCAGACCGTACGTGAAAATATATTTTAATTGATCTATTCAATTTACGAAACACATGAGATAACACAAAAGTATATCGCGAACAAAGAAGCCATTAATACTCCAAAAATTTCAATATCAGTCAGTTTAACACTAATAGTGCGATAGAAAACAATTTAACTATTAAGCAACTTCGAACCATAGACATCAGGAGATCTATATAAATACAAATGTAATAAAATCTATGTAAAGTTAGCACTTCCCATTTACCGAGTATAAACAAACCGTATTCAACGCATACGAACAAGGAAAAATATAGACGTAAATAGAAATGCGATTACAGATCAAGTTTCGAGGAATCATTATCAATATTATAATTATAATATTATCATATAGAAAGTTACAACAACGTCTATATATAAAATACTTATAATTAGCTAATAATAATATACGTAATACGTCATTGTCACTTAGCTAACACTCAAGTGTGAATTAAAAGACTTGTTCGAAGTGTTTTATACTTTTTTGCACCCGACGTACAGTCGGCGAAGAGTATTATTATTAAATTGGGCTACATTTATAACTACAGCGATTCTCAGAGGTTGAAGCAACCTTATAGATTTTTCTTTTACATTAATTACTATTTTAAACAATTTAAAACATATACGTTTCGATGGTAATGTGAACGTATGGACTTTAATCGTATAAGAATCGCTAAAAGATATACGCTCATAGAATGGGATCATATATTATAATCAGAGTGATTTTAAAGTTGCCAAGAAATTATATACTTCATATAATTTCTTTCTATTGAATTTTTAGGGCACGTTTCGAAATATACCTTGATATGGTGGAGGTGAAGGAGAAGGGAAAAATAACCAGTGCCAATAATATGTAGGAACTTAATCCAGGGAGGTCCAACTCTACTCCCCTACGGTACACCCATGGCACAGTCTGCGAATCAGTGTTAAACTACGTTTTGTAGTAACTATTTTTTGAAGTCAAAAGTGATTAAGCTTTCTAACGTGACACTGCATACGTGAAGTGAATCATATGAGTTTTTCTTGTAAGTTTTTGATGAATATAACTGGAGTAACTGAACTAACTCCACTCAATTCAGCTCAAAGCGTTTAATCTCTGTCACGATCTCATAAGATGAGCGTATTTAGTATTTAAAAAGATTCATTTAGGAATAGTAATTGTCGATTCATAAATACATAGGGACACGGCACAGCCCGTCATTTTTAAAATCAGACAAAAGGAGAAAAAAGAATTTTTTTTCGGTATTTCTGTGTGCAGGAATTTTTTTTTTCAACCTAAAATTTTAAACCTAATTAGAATTATACAAAACTATTTAGTATTTTTGGCATTTGCATCGTGTTACCATAATATTTTTTTTTATTTACATCAAACCTAAGGGTGGGTCGGTATTCCTTATTCAAAATTGACTTAAAAATAAATAAAGATAATATTAATCGATGTAACACAATTGCGTTTTAAAAAATTACAAAGTGACTTAAAAATTATTGTATTAATATTAAATAAATATACAAATCTCTACGAGCTTACAATGAAATAAAAAATTTATAATTAAATTGTTATGAACCTCATTAGTTAATAATATTACGTATAAATTAAAGAAATCAATCCCCAAAATTCTTTCTCGTTCCAAAGAATGTACCAAAAACTTCCTATTTAAAATAGTTCATTAAACTGCCATCTAAACTCATTAATTCATAATAGAAAATCATTGATTCATCAACAACCATAATGTTAAATTTGTTCATACAAGGGCTCGAGTCTGCTATTACAATCGTGTCGCAATTGAGTCGCAATCGTCTGTCCCGGGTATTCCCTTAATTAGAAAATGTCAGACAGGACAACTTAGGATTCATTAATTTTGTATATAAATGACAAACTAACGATAAAATAATATTTAGAAATAGTTTTGACTCGAAAACTGGGTTTCGACAATCGCGAATATAGGATAGTGATGGACATTCCAGTTAAAACTCTTTCTATCCGACCAAGTATTAAAAGGCGTTTACCGATTTCGATTAGTGGAAAGTCTGTAAACCTTAGAAAATTATTCTATTTGATATGAAAGTTTTAAAGTTTTTTGCGTTCAATTTATTGATTGTTAATTTATTTTAAACATTCCATTTAACAGTACAATGTACCAGTTTCTATGATCTATACTTATAATAAATCTGTAGAGAGGTCAATTCTGTACATGAAATATAGTTCCAAAATAACTATCAGGGGGTGATTAGGGATCGATACTGATGCCAAAAATGCAATCAGTAAAATTTTTGTCGATCCGTCTGTATAACCGTTATAGAAACAAAAACTACTCGACGGATTTTAACGAAACTTGGTACAATTATTATTCATACTCCTGAGCTGGTTATGGTATACTTTTCATCACGCTACAATCAATAGGAACAGAGCAGTGAAGGGAAATTATTGGGAAAAAAATTTTACGCTGGTGAAACCACGGGGCACAGCTAGTAATCAAATAAGCATGTAATATGTATGTATATTTTATTTATAATAATAAATGTACCTACTAATTGAATAGACAAAAAGATATAATCTGGGACCATATTCATATTAAAATTTCAATATTTCTAGTCGCTAGTTCATAATATTTTGAATATAATGTATTTTTATTTTCGCATCTGAATATTTTAATAAAATAATTACATCACTAATTACATTGTTAATGTATAATTTTTCTTGTAAATTTATATATTTTCTTATGAGTAATTTTACCGTGTTCTCATATTAAATACTTGCATTTAATAATTTAAATAATTATTAGTTAATTTTTTATATAATTAGTTACACATATTTTAATGAAGTTTCTAGTATAAGAAGTCGAATACTTTTTAATTTTATAGTTTTTAATGTTTACCTGCACAATACATGTTATACATAAATATTTTATTGATAATTAAACAATTTAATCAATAACATGATCTGCATTTATTACACGCTTGAAATTAAAGGTCTTTTAAAAATTTGTTCTAGTTTACTTTCAAAATAACTGCATTATAAATGTAATATTTATAAAAACCAACCTTTTCCAAAAAATTGAGTAGGTATTAAATTATTAGTTAATGTGGTGTTTTTAATTAAAAGTTTAAAAATATTTATATATTTTAGGCGACCTTCTTAGTACTCATGAATGGCAACGCCTCCAGGTATGATCTCAGATAGAATTTCTCTCCAATGGGTTGCACTGACCACTTAGCATCACGAAGGCGGTTCATGCTTGTTTACTACTCTTTGTCCCAGACAAAAATTCCAATTCACTATAATAAATCCAATCATACAATTTTCATCGAATTTCTCAAATCAAAAACCTGACTCGCACTTAACCACCAGTTTAACTCACATAGGCATAAACTAAATTAATGTTCATATTAGCTTATCATAATGATAATGGCTAAAACAAGCATTCGTATAGATACGATGTTTCTGGAATGTCTGGAGTGTATTATTTAGTGTCGAATTGTTAACTTTATAGTTTAGTAATTGTTTATAAAAAAAAAATCGGATTCATTAAATGGAAAACCATTTGCTGGATAAGCTTAAACGTAAACTTTATTATCTATTTAAATAAATCAATTAAGAAGTTTATGCAAGTAAGACAAATTTTTGTGCAACGGATAACAAATCTCTGAACTTTAATCGAATTCAATTTACGGAGATAGAGACCCGAAAATTTACGAAATAATATCGAAATAAATCGTATACAAACAGTAAAATATGTATACCACGACTTGATGTTGCAAATCCGAGAACAAAAATGTGTTCAAAACTTCTTAAAGTTGTGTTAATTTGTACTTACATAAGTGGGCCTGTTGAAACGCACGGCGAAAAAGATTTCGGTGATGACGAAAAAGAATCTATAACAGAAGTGTACTATAAAGGTGCTAAATTAACCGCAGATAAAAATATTTGTGGAGACAAACAATGTGTGAACAAATGTTGCCCATTTGAGTCTTCATACTATCCAGCACAGAAGTTATGTTCGAATATAACACAAGCATTCGGCCCCAATTTACATGACGAGTATCGGAGACTTCAAGAACAAAATGCAGTTGATGTTTTCTACTTCAAAATCAATCAACCAGTCTGTAAGAAGGGAGAAGTCAAGTTTCGAATGCAGCAGTTTGCAAGGCGAAAACAACAAGAATTTCGTTTACAAACAGTAAGTTCCTCAATAACCAATTTCTGTTGTGAAATTAAAAGTATATTTATGGTCGTGTAACGTTTTACAATTTATAATTATTTGGTGATACATTTTTAATTGCGTCCCCTCGTTTTTTGTTCTGATGAATAGTATAATTTTTATTACCATCATCATATCATTTATCAAACGAGCACACAGGCCACCTCTGCCACCTTATGTAAAATATATTGGAACAATTTATTACGAAATACCTTACTTGAGATAGTGTTACGGTTAGGATGATTTATAATAAACCTATGTTTGGAATAAGTTCTTTATTGCTAGTTAAGCTACCTAGCTTAACTAGCAATAAAGAACTTATTCCAAACACTAACCAAAAACTAATACATAGAAATTCAAGTATCAGATTCGCGGGTACACCCGACGTGGTTGATGTCTATTTGTGCACTGGTCAAGTAAATTGCCGATCGCGCCCGGTAACAACGCGCTGAAACCTAAGTAACTATATTATGTTCGATTGAAGACCGTACATGCTCCAGGGGAGGAAAAAATAAACTAAAAAATAAACACAATACATCCATAAATCCATAAATCTAACACAAAATATAAGTCATCATAAACTAAAAACTAAACGATAAGAAATATAAAAATATTTACACGAGAAAAATGTTTTTTGCTTAATTTTAGGATGGTAATCTGTGTATGGACGACCCGAACAATATTCCACCCTGGGTGCATATCAATCCTGACAAGTTCTGTATAGACAACTTCGTGACCATCGATGCACATGGCATCAAAACAACAGAAGTGGACGCTCTCGTTTGCTTCTCTCCAGACTCAAATGACAATCACTACTTACTGAGCAGTACTTGTAAGTGGTAAATAATAAGTTAGGCATACCCAAATGTAAATACATTTCATGGTACAGCTACATATCTTCCTCATCACTTTTTTATTTTCCACTGTTGGGACAGCTCCCCAGAACCAGGGAAGACCTGGAACATGAGCATACTCATGCTGCGATGACAGTTGTGCGGAGATACGGATTGGTGGACAACTCGTTTCCGATATTGTAAAAACATGGAAGCTAACCAGGTTTTTTTAACAACCGGCACCAATGGATTATCGTATCCTCCGAAATCTTCGAAGCACGGAAGCGCGCTTCATCCATCCGAGTACCGACCGTGCCCGACGCTTAACTTGTTAGATCGCTTGATGAGGCTTTAAATTGAAAGGAGACATGGCCAAAGGGAACAACGGGAATACACCGGCTATACAAGCTTCTTATTTGCCCTGATTGAAAAGAGGCATTTGCGAAATCAGTTTTAATTAATTCCAGGCATGTTGATCTCGTGCGTGTTCATCCTGGCGACGGTGGGGGTGTACACGTGGCTGCCGCAGCTGCACACCATCCACGGCAGAGTGCTGGTCGCGTACCTGCTCTGCCTCTTCGTGGGGTTCATCTTCATGGCCACCATGCAGTTGCTGCTCCGCAGTCAGTATATGAAGTCGTGGGCTTGTTTGTCGATGAGTAAGTATTTCTGTTCTGTTAGTGACCGACTGAAAGGTTTGGGTTTCCGATAATTTCGGCCGTACAATCTGGTTTTGACTTTACTTTCGGTTTTGGCCAAAAAATCGCTGAAACTTAGTTGGTTGTATGTAGGTATGACTATGAAAAGTTATTGATAAAACTAGGTAACTAGATTTTAGTATCAGTAAAAGTTTGTAACATTTTTATTTTTAATTTAATTCAATGCTCTTGTTTAATTTAAAAAACTATGAAATTAACTTAAATATGTCATCCAATAGGTTCTGTCTCAGTCCTGTGGTATGGTGTCCAGAATATAATAGCATCACCTCGCTGTATCAGTAAACTAATAATTAACTCTTTTTATCTCGACTTGACCTTATTCTCAGTCAATACATAACTTGATTTATTCTCAGTCAATTCTTCTTCTGTTTTAGCGTTTGTTATCTACTTCTCGCTGCTATCCGCGTTCTTCTGGCTAAATGTTATGTGCTACGACATCTGGCGGGTATTTGGGTTAGTATCTAAACTTTAAGGTATTTATGAATGGGCCGGAATATTTCTTTAACGCTTCACACTAACAGCCCCACACTAGGATTCCCTGTCTCGTGGGTACCATGTACAATGTACATATACAAAGACATTTACACAAACACCTAGACTGAAAACAGAATTTTAAATTCATCACTTAAATTACTGCCCCGACGGAAATCGAACCCAGGTCGTCAAATAAATAAAATTAAATGATTGTTTTGACGAGCTGTGGTGCAGTGGCTACCACGCCAATCCACCATTGGGTTTTTGTGTAATTGTCTTTGTATGTGTCCGTGGTACCCACGACACAGCGAATCCTAGTGTGGGGCTGTGAGTGTGTTATTTATTTATTTATCTTAAAAAAAGCCTTTAGCGAAATTAATTTATAAGAAACCTTTCAGCTCAAGTCGTGAGCTGAGGAGGGACAGGCACTTAATACGCTCTAGGTTTCGTGCGTATGCTGTATACGCATTCATTAACCCCACCTTACTCACTGTACTGCTGATAAGCTTAGAGTTTTCTGGTCTGCCACCAAACCCTTGGATACCAATGATTCGTTTCCAAGGATGCTTCTTATCCGGTAAGCATTTTACTAAATTATTAGCTTCTTTAATGTATGTATATATAAATGTATCTTATTATTTATTAATTATTAGCTGTAAAATGTATCTTATTATTTATTAATTATTAGCTGTAAAATGTATTTTATTATTTATTAATTATTAGCTGTAAAATGTATCTTATTATTTATTAATTATTAGCTGTAAAATGTATCTTATTATTTATTAATTATTAGCTTATTAATTGTTAGCTGTAAAATGTATCTTATACCAATCATTAAAAGTGTCCTATAGATCAATATATAAAACAAATAGATAAAACATTTAACAAGCTAGTGGTACTAATATTATAAATGCGAAAGTTTATGTTTGTTACTCTTTTGTTACTCTTTCACGTAAAAAGTACTGAATGGATTTGAATGAAACTTTACAATAATACAGCTTATACATCAGATTAACACATAGGCTACATAGGCTACAGTTTATAAAGATATTGTTCAAATTGCTCGAAATACTAATCCTGCACAGACGCAGCCGCGGGCACTAGCTAGTTAATTATAATTTTAATAAGATACATAAACTTTATGGTTGTTACCCAATGATTTCAGGCAAAAGCAAGCTACTGTACCTGTATGGCCCGATTGTGGTTCTGTGCGTGGCGAATATGACTTTGTTCATTCTGACTATGTTAAGAATCGCGAAGGCAAAGAAAGAGATCCGAGTTCTCAATTCGCGAGAGAGTACGCGACATGACCAACGAAATGGTGACAAACAAAGGTGAGAATTGATTGGACACTCAAAATAAATGTCCTTGTTAAATACCTGTTTGCCTTCAATCCTTTTTACGACCCACTGCTGGGCACGGGTGTTTCCCCACAACCGGGAAAAGCCTGGAGCATACTCGAATACGCTGCTTCAATGCAGATTGGTGAAGATACGGGTTAGTGTGCAACCCGTGTCAGATGTTGTCAAACCGCCCAAAGGACCTGCGACTAGGTTTAACGACTGTTATCTATCGATAACAACCGGGACATAATATATCTGGACTTAGGTCGGCCCGTCACCACGATCAGTTTCAATAGTAGAACAGGACCTCCCAAAGAAAATCAAAGTGGTTACTAGGTACTAGAAGGAATTCATAATTTTTCGTTTTTCAAAAACCGTCACAGAGGTCGTTAAACCTGGTCGGAGGCCATTTATTCGGGTATCCTTGGCCTCCACCCCGTATCTCCACCAATCCGCATTGGGGAGCGTGGTGGAGTATGTTCCAGGCCTTCCCCTATTTTGGGGAGAGACCCGTGCCCAGCAGTGGGACATAAAAAGGGTTGAAAGCAATATATTTATTGCTTTAGCC
>DWQK01004350.1:0-10527 GCA_018231225.1 Noctuana stator
TTAACGTGCCCTCCGAAGCACGGAAGCGCGCATGAAATTTGCCACTAGCGGTCACCCATCCGAGTACCGGCCGCGCTCGACGTTGCTTAACAATGTAATCGCTTGCGATCCACACTGCCAGCGGGGCTATGCCCGCTTCGCTATACAATAACCTAATAACAATAAAATTGAATAATCTCAAACTATCTTAAATTTTATTATTTAGTAAGTATTTAAGTAGGGATATTTACAAAAGAAATAGGTTTCAACATCTCCATAACCTGTAACAGAAGCAGTAATAAATATTCAACTGTTCACATTCATTTGCGGTTAGAATGAAACACACCCAATCCGTTTTTTATATCTACCTACGAACAGCGTGTCAGATATCGTCAAGGTCATTATACATTTAGTCACGTGTATACTGAAATAGCATGTAATGTAGGTATTACAAATTTAACGTCGACACGTTGCAATTATTATAAATAAATTGAAAAATTTTTTATGTTATATCAACTCTTAATTGGCTATTGTAATGAAAAATGTGTGGGTACCTATATGATATGTACCTTTTCTATTCTATTATATTATGTATTCTATTCTATTATGTATTCTATTCTATTATGTACCTACTCGGTAAATCAGTGAAATCAATAGATGCTATGTTACTAAGATATGATTATGTCTATCATACAAAGTTTAAATAAAAAGCAACCAAGCATAAAAACTTTCTACTTATCCATCTACTACTATCTCTATACGTATATGTAAACTAGAGTTCTTGAAATAGTAAGAGCATTTTATTTGTATTAATTACTGAGGTCTTGTCAGGAAATCCTGGAATCCTGCCGCGCCGGGCCAACTTAATGTGTCAACTATCACGGAAATCAGAGACTCTCTCTATTCCGTGGTTATTATTCTATGCAATAAAACTACTGTTTCGAATGTATCCAAAAGGTTTGTTTTTGTAATAAGCAGCACATTGTATTGTACACTATATAATAACGTAATTATATTACCTAATGAAGTCACTACCATCCTCTCCCAACCAGATTGGCACTCGTAAGTGTTCATTTATTTCCTAAATTTAATAACGTACATACACGTGTCACACTAGGTATTATCTAAATTAATAAAATTATTAGATAAGTGTAACCCAAGGACATCAATTTTACAAACATGTTTACATTTAATTAAACAACATTTCTATGCAGCTAGCACAAAGTTTGAGAAGGTCTAGGTTCAACTAGATAATAATCTAGTAACATATCTAGGCTTTTGATTTTTTAAATCGGTAATTTCGATTTGCATAAACAGATACCTACTCGTTTCTATCTGGGAAATGAATATAACAATCTGTGTACATTTTTAAATGTTATTTTAACAATATGTTGCCAACTGCGATGTAGGTAAAAAATAAATTATGTTGTGTGTCTGAAATCACGTGTGTTATAGCAGCGACGACGGTGGCACTGCGATATCGTATGACGTCTGACGTCTGGGGGCTTGGTAAATCCCACCAATCAGAGGTTGCCAACGACAGAATGCGTCAGCGTAGGAAAATGTGTAACAACGGACCAAATTATTTCAATTAAATAACGGGAAAGCTGATAGATAGGTTATGCGTTAAAAACCTGTGTTTTGGTAAGTTGAGTTGACCACACGGTTCTACGCATGTTATTGGGTATATTATAAAGACATAATGTTAAAGCACAATTACATTATGTTTCGTCATTTTTTTTAACTTGGACGTTGCACAATTCAATTGTTTACTGTTACGCAACAATGTAGGTTCTTTATCGTATAAAACAATACACAGAATGCAATTTACGGGTAATGTAATTTATTTAGTAGAAGTTATATAGATAAAAATGTCTGGTATTTAGTGGTTGATGCAATATTGTACAGCGGTTGCTGCCAGCGTGACGGAATTAGACGCACGCGCACACATACGTTAGTAATATCAACGGACTACGAGGTACGCGCCACACCTCCGTACCACACGTATACCACGATACGAGCATGACTTTCTAAGGCTGACGTCATTGACCTCCACACGACTTTGCACTATTATACCTACCCTATTTCACGTTTCCATGTAATCGTAATTGATGAAATTTTCCTTGTTCCTACCAATTAGGTACCTACACAAGCCATTATTTTTCCGATATCAACATAATTGGAAAATGATTCTTACTGTAAATTATTGCAATTTGCAATTTTACATATTCTAAATTGTCAGAGTAAATTAGAAATCATTATAATATAAACCAACCGTTTTAAAACGTTTGCTTTTGAAAAATAGAGTTGGCGTCGCTATTGATTAATGCTAGACGCGTACCGGTAGGTATATTATTAACATATTGTTATGCTAATGCTAATACACTCATGTATTATGTAATCAACATTTGTAATTAGGACATTGACTATAAATGTATTTAAATCGATACCTTCGTGAACCTTACTAGAGTTGAATTTTACTCAAATGTAGAGATGACAATGTAAGGGTGGCAATTTCATATCACACGAAAAGAATATATTAATTAAACTATATCATATATTATATAATATATTATGCAGACATTCATATTCATGGCTTCAAATATAACAATTATTGTGCCTTCTAAAATAAAATTTTTTGCAACAATTTATGACATAAGACATGAGAATGATATAAAAAAAATTGTATAAAGATATCAAGTTAGGATTTTCAATATACTTTTTTTGGGTTATTTATTCTGTTGAATAAGTATATAACATGTACTCTAATTATGCATGCAGTTTGTAGATGTGAGTGTGTAGAATTTACATTTGCGTTATACTTTAAACTGTATTTGAAACAAATAACATTTATGAATACTTATAACTACAATTAAACCAATTTCCCTATTAGCAAACAAGGATAATTATAAGATCTTAAAATTGGCTTTAAAATTACTGTGTCAACTGCCATTATAATAAATAGAGCTAACTAAACGACTACTTGACGGCGTCGGTCACAATTAATACAGAACTACTGGTAGAGTTGCCATGATTAATGGCATAAAACGAGTTATAAGAGACCTAAAGCTTATTTTATAAGTTTAGTTGTCAACTAGACAAGCTTACTAGACTTAGTCTAGTAAAGTAAGAAAAGAATCAGTGCTAAGATGAGATAGAATTAGAAAACGTCGTGTTATCCGAGTTTTTAGGCAGTGCAAAACAGCTACAATATCATTAGAATACGAAGGTAAATTTAGCCACCATTTACAAGGTTATAATAAAATCAGGCGTTTCCGCAACCAAAAGAACCCGATTCGATAAGATACTCAAAAAAATTTCGAGCAAAGCCCACATCACATACCACCACAGTTCCGCGTAAGCGCCCACATTAACTTCTCTAGCGGTAACTGTAACAACAAAATTAGGGTATTATCCTATCCCTAAAAAGGATGTATGGAATTCCTACTTCAAATCAGGCGCCGGCCGCAGTGCCATACATTACATTGGTGTAATTGCTGACGATCAACGGAGGAATTTTCCGATAACCACTAAATGATCCGAACGCTTACATTATTAAAATATTTAATATTTATTATATGCAAACACAATCATTATATTGATAGGACTCTACCTACGTCATTGCTTATTCAAAGTAGATGCAAAGCAGTATGCACTTTGATTAATAAAATTTATTTATTGGATTGTCTATGTTTGTTTCACCTTTCGTATGGAAATAAAGAAAGAATAGAGTGGAAAGCGATATCTTTCAAAATATTTAGAATTAATGTACTTCTATTAATAAACAACTACTTACAGCGTAATTTGGCAATAAAAGTATAGTTGTAAATGTCATTGACTAATAAAAATGAAAACAACATAATAACTATAAAACGGAAATTATAAATGTAGGTTTAACTAATAATAGTAATAACAATAAAATAATTATTGCAAATAATAATACAGTCTACTGAAATTGTAAAAAGAAATGCAAGATTGCACAGATATTCTGCAAAATGGTGCAAAGAAGTTATCGTATCGTATTGGTATCTTTACGATGTTTGAAATAAGTGTATTTTATGCCAGTCTTTAGTCTGGCAGTGCAGTGCTGTGTAAACTTTCTTCAAAGATTAAAACAACAGTGTAAACAATAAATAAGAAGGCGGTTTGGTATTAAACTAAAGATCTAACATAAACTGTGACAGGAATAGTTATTGATTCTACGACAGATATCTAAAGCACCACTTGCTCTCTACATTAAATAATACTTTGCATTATGTACATGATAAGATAATATTATGCATTAGTTACGACAACCTTCTTATATTTGGATCAACATAATTCCAAATATAAGTAGGTAGTAACTTAAATACACCTTTATCAAGTTATAATTTTTATTGTCAATTTTTATTGTAGGTACCTACTATCAATGTAAACACTGTTACAGCTGGTACCTAGGGTCGGCTAACTATTTCGATTACTACTGATTTCTTTTAAAATAATTCTTTCCTATAACTTACTCTACATTCAAGTAAAAATAAATTAAAGTTTTATCAGAATTGCAATTAAAATCCTCAATAAAACGCCTCAATAATAAAAATTCACGTTGTTCAAAGTTGTTTTGTTACCTTCTTTTCATTTTACATCATGGTCTCATTTCATCACAAAGATCACATTAACACTAACCCGTGATGAGATTCGGTGACCAGTTATCAGGGTGATCCTATTTTTCGCGTAATCCGAGCTTATTGCTATACAGGAAAATCAAATTTCAACACACTAGAAATGTAGTCCGCTATCGATCGTTTAGCTACATCTAACTACGAGTAGGTAGGTAGTTTAAAAGTTTCAAAATTGAAATATCGCCATCATTATGTTTACATTACAATAAAACAAATTTGGTCCACGTAATACCTATTCTTTTCAAATTGTTGTCATCAGCGATACAAAATTAACATTATTGGTAAGTACAGTTTTGTGTAGCATGACTTGTAGATTATTTTTAACACGCTTTTATTATTTATTAATAAGCGTGAAATATGTAATAAAACAATGGAAGCGATATGGAATTAAGTTAAACATATTTTTGCACAATACTAAATTAGCATAGATGCGAAGATTGATAAACTACTAAGAAAGACGATAAGAATTTTTTTTTAATTTTTGACATTTAATCCAATTCATTTAGAGTCAGGAACGATAAATAAATTGAAACCAGTAAATCACACAAGGCATTTGGATATTATTAATGGAAATGTACTGAATACTACATGACATAATCCCAGCCAGAGCCTGCTCAAATGACGCAATGAAACAATTAAAATGCGGGATTGAGATGATCAGATAATGAAAATGGTGTTGCTCTATGTTCCTTTTTATATTTGTTTTAGTCTGCGTAAACTGTATAAGTAGATACTGTAGATGTAGAAATTATATTTTCAAACTATTCTGCCTAAAGAAATCGCAAAATAAAAATAAACAAAGAAATTGCTAAACTTTAAATTTTTAGGGGTGTCCCTGCACTAATCTTTTTTATTTATTCATTTATTGTGTAGGCGGCGGTGGCCACTTACCATCGGGTGTCCCACCTGCTTCTTTACTAGTCTGTCTGCATAAAAAAATGCCCATTCTCTTGCAATATATACTTACTAAAGTTCTACAAAATTGAAGTTTTTGCGTATGAGCAACTTGTGGGTAGCATATTACGACATGACATTCTACACGCAGTGCAACCGATCGCGGAGGCATGTCATGTCACCAACGCCACCAACGTTCGAGAACATTCGCGCGCCAAACAAAAGGCGGCGTCGCATTGCATTCTGCTAACAACAGTACCGGCCAACGAATTTTCTGGTCACCGGTCTCAGATTGAAGTTGTTTATACAACCGGACCCATACGTGCAGTGTTTCATAAACATACATTCAATACGCATTGACCAATGGAAATTTACTAAAGATGAACTGTAAAGCTATCGGAACTACTTATGCATTAGCTTTACACAGCCGTCCATTATGTCCATAGTCGTCCATACTTTTTATTGTAGTACCTATTTGCGATGAGATCTAACTAAAATTCGTACACATGGAATGTACCTACCATTGCCATATGTTACAAATATAACACACAATACTAACGTACAAAGTAGAGCACTAATATAGATTGAATTGTTAGTAGTACCTATTTAAATGACCTTATAGTACCTACAATCCATGTAAATCGATAGATTTTTTTATCTTCAAGTTTGCCTATACTTCGGATAGGTTGTGTATTTAGGTAGGTACTGACTACTACTGACTGAGTAGTATCGGGTTGTAATTAAATGATTTATGATGGCCTCGTTGTTCAATCGATTGCAATGGGTAAAGTACAATGGGGTCGATTGGTTAAAATCTTTGATCTGACATACAGTAATTAAAGGTCGAGCCAATAAATTATAAAAAGATGTTTACAGAAATACTTACAGATGTTCCGACATCAACTTTTGAAAAATAAATATTTTAAATGAATTATTTTATTATTAGGTTGGGACCAAATGCAATATGCTCTCAGATATGAAAATGGCTAACTATAATGATATACCTAATGCGAGTTGGTGGATTTCGAAAAACTTTATGGAGAACATTCAAGCGTGCACGTTTTTCGTAACTACGAAGAAAAACTTTACAATACACACCATATCATCAGATATTCCTTTACTATTCATAATAATAGCTCTGCTTTATATCGACTGACCTCTAACCATTAAGCTCTGGGTTACTAAGGTTAAAAGTCACCTAAATTGAACTCTTTTATCCCTTGCACTATTGAGGGACGTGGTAGCTTATTTTTAATTATTGAGTTAAATACAAAACATCTTGGTATAATTAATTAATCCTTTTTTATATAGGTTAATTATTTTATAAATATATTAAAAATCAAAAAAGGATGGATAAGATAGTAAATTCACGAAAACAATTGTGTAACATGTTTTTCAGCAAATGGCTTAGATCGCCAGATAGCCTTAGTTACGAAGTCATCGTTAATTGACGCAATGATTAATTATTATTTCCAAGGCTGAGTAAAGTCGAATGCATTGAAAGTACTGATTACAGTTTGCGGTGGAGGGTTCTGATTGGCTGGCTTAGGAGGCCTGGCCGGGTGTGGCGAAACGAGCCGTCCGTCGTCTCGCGCCGTTCAAATGCCACTTGAGTTTCAAGGTGCTGTGCTACGATAAAAAATAGCCTACCAGGAACTGAATACTTTATTTAAATGTCTCTTTATTTTCTGACTAGCAAGTACTTAAGTTAATATTTTATAATTTTTTGTGTGCCTTTGAAAAATAAGCTTCCATTGAAATATGTTTTTAGTAATTACGTACGTTTTTCCTTTATTAGTTTCAAGAATAGAAGCATTAATACCCGTATTTTTTATTACATAATAATATTATTTTATGCACTAATGTCTTGGAACAAAGCTTGAAACTTAATTTCCGAGAGGAGAGTCTGTTAATTCTACGTACAGTACGTACCAATTAGGAAGTAAACATACTTAATAACTATGCCTATAATTTTTTATCAGTAGGTCTATCTAAAGCCAATCTGACTTTAGATAGACCTAATGATGAAAAAAATTCAATTTTTAAAATTTAAAGTTTTACTTCAGTCTTATATGTATATCATAATGAATTGACAATTTATGCTACAAGTACCTACAAGTTTATATAAAAAATAAAGAAGTTCACAAGTAAGTCGGTATTTAGGCTTCAATTGAATCTATTAGCTTCGCGTCTCATAATCGTGGTTAGATGCGCTCTAGATTCGCTTAACCTTAAACAATCATTGTTTACTTTATTAGATCTAGTTTGCTCCTAAAAGCTACAGTAAATAATGCTATTCTTCTCAAGTTACTTGTTAAGTATATCAGTTCTGAATGACAAAGTTTATTTAGCTACTTTGCCTTTAACGTTTAAAATTAGGACATTCAAATATTAAAAAAAAACCACAAGTACACTAAAAAGACTGAAATAATACTTATTAGAGTGACGTAACAAAGAAAACATAGGAAAATTTGATAAGACAAATATATATTATTATGTAATGTAAGTACATGAAACCTGTGTATTTTTTAATTTATTGAGTCGAGTTGAGTGTTAGTTGTAGAGTCATTATCACATTTTCGATTTATCGGTAAATTACATTTATGTAATTCTATGTAACTCAAGAAGGTTGAGTATAGGAAAATATAGTTTAGTTTCTAGTCATTAAAATTTATTTCTTTTCTCGTACTGAGCCCCTAGTCGGCAATTTTGCAATCATGATAGAGCCATAATGACGATATTATGTGTACCTACCTACCCATATTGGCAAAACAATTTTGAATAAGAATTTTCGTATTCCTTGTTTTTTGTAGTTGGAAATATTTTTATCAATTAAAATCTTTATTATCAGTGTAATTCTTTCAAATTCGATGCGGATGAGATACTGATAAAAACATAGGTAGGTACTTTTAGTAGGTTTATCTGGCCAAATAAATCTGATATAAATTAAATATACATTATAGGTACATTGGAAAACAATCATTATCAAAGTTTTTTTTGGAAGGTGTGTCCTGTAAT
This sequence comes from Noctuana stator, assembly GCA_018231225.1. NCBI lineage: Eukaryota > Metazoa > Arthropoda > Insecta > Lepidoptera > Hesperiidae > Noctuana > Noctuana stator. The sequence continues at coordinate 8,553 of DWQK01004350.1, forward strand.
CTCTGAGTGTTATTTACCTTTAAATAGGTATGACGAAATGAAGTAATAACAAAAAACATGTTGAAATTCGAATTCGGATATTAAACATGTCTACGTACTTATTAAATTTTTTCAACATGAGTTTAACAGGTGGTAAGGCTTTAACTGTTCGAGGAGGTACCACCGCTATTGTCACAACCTGTTATGAAGCAAATTTTGTAGCAAGCTCTTGTTTTTCGGTTTGGGATGTGCAGATTCTAGGGATACGTTAATTGAGGCCTTTTAGTCAATGAGTTATATCATTCCTCGTGAGAAGCAACGCCCCCACGTATGACCTCAGATAAGTCTTCTCTCTTCTTAGTGGTTGGACGTAGGTGTCCATGGGTTGCAGTGACTATACTCAACATTAGGTAGCCCGCATGCTATTTATAAACGATAACATAAGTTAGTTTTAATATTTTTTAAACAATTTAAAATACTTAAATTGTTTTTAATTGTATGCCCGTGGCCTTGTTTAAGTGGATCATAATTATTTTTTTTAGTTTTAAGCGTTTATCCCAGTTATAAATTTTCTGCGCTAAATTTCATTTATTAAATATAAACATGTTTACATTTATAAATGGACGAGGATTCTTTAAAGCTTCTCTGAATTAATAACATGTACCTATACTCTTTTTTACAGTATTTATTTGCTCGAAACAATTTTATAGGACAAAGAGCTTCAGTGCTACAATAATATAAACAAAATACATGTTATTAGAATATGCAGAGAGTTCGCCTATGTGTCGCGTCCAGAACCAACGAGTACTTTTACGAGTATACTCGGCGACTTGATATACCTGTTTGAATGTGATATCCGAATATGGTAATATAGGATTTATGTTGTCAGTCTGCACGTGCATATATTAGATGCAGAAGATATAAAAGATGTCACGTCACACTTCACCTTCTTCTGTGAGTGACTGTGAGTCATTATGTATTCGACTAGATCTACTCTTTACAGCATAGGAATTACTGAGAAGTGTAAGTCGGTCAAATGGATTGTTACGAGATACTCTGCACGTATACTTGAATTAAATTCAAATGCCGTATTTCATATTTCAGCTCTAAATGCCTCTATAATTTGTCGTAGGTACGTAAGTCATGTTACATACATACTGATATAGTATGTACATAGTATGTACATATAGATATGTACATAGTGCTCCTAGTAAGTATGAAACATTTACTTGAGTGTGGTTATTTCAAGGGCGTGTTACTTGTTATGTTGGTTAATGATAATTATGCACACCTAATTATAAAAAGACATTTTGCACAGCTACTTCGAAATTTTACTGATCATTCCAATGTTTAAGGCAAGTCTTAATTCCGCACACTGTTTTTAAATACTCATAAATAATATCACATAAGTAAATAGGTATAGTGTAAGTAAATCAGGTCATGTGCGTTATTTATTTAAAAGACTTTTTAGCCTTAATGTCTTAAACGATAAAATTTCGCATAAACGCGTGTTGATCGTTATGAAATTGGAATTTCTTATTATTTCTTTCTTTCTTGTTAACAATGCAAATGTGTAAAACTATGAAACTGAGTGACCAACCCATATTACTGAAAAGCCTGATCTGATTTCTATATTATTATCTTCTACAAAAGCATATTAACCATTTATCCATAACCTCGTTATAACGCTGCGTAATTAGATCGATTGGCCTCGAATAAGGCTGCGGTAAATAGAAGTTAGATTTATGAGGGTTCCTCCTATATATAGATACATATTTGGAGCGCTCTAAGTTAGTGTACCCACATACAGCCCACCATGTAGAGAATCTGAAAATACTTGTATATTACGAGTACCTATATCCTAAGTTTACGGATACGTTAAAATTACTGCAAGCCCCTCTTGCATTTATTTGTTCAAGCTTGCAGTAATCCTACTAATAATATAAATGCGAAAGTTTGTATGTTTGTTTGTTTGTTACTCTGTCACGCAAAAACT
>DWQK01004351.1:0-10527 GCA_018231225.1 Noctuana stator
AGTACCGGCCGCGCCCGACGTTGCTTAACAATGTGATCGCTTGCGATTCACACTACCAGCGGGGCTATGCGCGCCTTCTAATGAGTAACATAAAAATGTTAAATTAATTGTTGTTTACATTTAAATAGGTACGTAAAAATTCTCGCCTCAAATACCTATAGGTAGTGTGTCCTGTAACAACTCTCCCCAACCGAAACACAGGCACTTGCTACAAGACTTGCTTCAAGGTCGATTTGAGGGCAGCGGTGGTACCTCCCCGGGCCAACTTTAGCTCTACCTACAAATTTTTTACACCTTTATCTGACATTATTTACACAATAACCTTACCTATTATCTACTTTTTAATTTTTATTTGATGTGAAAATCCTCAAGCGCTACGAAATAGGACATTTAATTTTATTAAATAATAATATTAATGTGATTAGTATAATTTATTGTGATTTATGATCTTATGGTCGATAGTTCCTGTTAAAACGTAAGGACTACCTATCTATCTACCATTTGGCAGCCACCCCACTTAGATGCCTACCCTAAAAACAAAAAAAAACATTTATTACCTAACTATGAACTAAATAACCATAGTTTCTTGTCAGTAAATGATTACTTTTATTGGCAAATAGATTAAGGTAGGCCAGTAAATTCACATTTCTTAAAATCGAGTAAAATTTTATTGTAAAGCATTTTTAATACAAATTAATAGGTATCTATCTACATTACCAGTACCTAACAAGAGTTACAGAATGCATTAATTCCATTTACTTTACCAATGTAGGTATCACAATAATAAGACTGGTAGATGTAGGTACCTAAATGGACAGTATTTTTTAGGTAAATATTAACGATCGTATCTCAAGTCAAATGTCACGGTTTACGCCAATTAAATGTAGAGGCGACATACGACCGGCTCCGATGCGACCATCTCGTCCCGAAATAAATCGCCAGTCGTGGTATGCGGGAAAAAACGCAATTGCGCGACGACCGCAATTAAACCGGCGCAATTAACGCTAGGCGGGGTCCCTTAATGAGGGAATAGAGGCGTCGGCGGACGCAATCAACATTAAAGATTGGCGGGAGATGCGCTCCCGGGGCCCCCGCACCCCCTCCCTCGCCCCTCATTACTTATACAAAATACTTAAGACGCGTCGTCCCGCTCTCCGTGCTAATAGCTAGCGCCCACTCTCTATACCCGTCCCGCTTCGCTTCGAGCGTAATTAAGCTCGCCTCGCCTCGCTCGGCCCCGCCTCCAGCGAGGGGCGCCGCGGAGCGGGGGGGCCCCGAGCCCACCGCGCAGTGTGCCGGCGACCGTCGACAGCACAACGTCGCACGTCGCGCTTACAACTACAACCACAACGACACAACAGTTCCTCAAGTTTAGTGTTACCGGTGACCCGAGTTTGTGTTCTGACTCAAGTGTTGTTGTTCCAAACGGATACTCAAAGTGCTTGTGACTGAGTGTGATGCCGCTGACGCCAGTATAGGCCGTTCATCGGGCGATGCTCACAGGTTATTGTTTGTTTTTAATTTTTTCCAATGAGAATCCCGCTAATTGGGTACATACTAAACTGTAAGTAGCTCTTGTTGAATTGATCGGATTTGAAGTGGACATGCCATGGCTGCATAGTGTCGAATGATCAATTTGTGTCATTTCATTCATTTGGTGTTTCTGAGAATTCCGCGAAAAATTGTAATTTCGTCGGTTACTAAGTTCAGTTGTGATTTTTCTTTTTTGTATCTTATCAAGTAAGATAATCGTGTTTTCTTACAAGAAATATTGAAAATAACGTTCCTAAATAGATCCTATATATAGTACCTGATTCCACACTATTAGGTATAGGATTCAAACTCTATCTTGGATATTTAGAAATAATTTGATATTTATATATAGCTTTTAAATATACATTTTATAACTAAAATTGAAATCATAAAAGTTGTATAATAAATCCATAGTTAATCATGGTTGATTTTACCCAATTAATTACTCATATGGTCCCAATGTAGAGTCTTCTTAAGATCGGTAAACGTGAATTTAGAATGTTTGTAACCGCTGATTATATCTTCGTATCCTTCGTATATAATCGGTTTATTGAGATATTAAGTAATTAATAAATTCAATGATTAAAAATGAAAGTAACAATAGTTTGACAAATTGTGGTAATTTATTAAAGTTTCATACGATAGCGTTAGTTCTTGTGTTAGATTTATTTTCATAGTCGGTAGGTAATTTATTTGAAAACATAAGAAAATATCAATGTTTAGAACTTATTCGGACTACCTATGTATTGTCAATACTTATGTTTTTACGAGCTTTTAATAAAATTAAATAGGAATATTTACATTAATTCGAGTGCCAAGATTTATTCTTCAAACATTTTACTTGTCCGCCGGTTGAATTTTTGAAGTCTATTCAAATTTAAATTTGGAAGGTGATCTATGAAGGTAGGTAGGTAGGTACTTGTTAAATTCACTTGTTCCTCAATATCGGCAAATTATACCTCGTGGTACGTATAGGTATAAACCTACAATATCAAATAGGTCCCTAAAACTATAAACAAACCGTTTTTTATGAATCGCGAAATTTCGTTTTTGACGGAAAACAATTTAAATAATGCTCAGAACTTTTTGGGTTTTTTAAAGTTATAAAATCTACTTTATAGGTAATAATATATTATTCTCTAATCAGGAGCTAAGTATAAAAACTGTTTTTAAACAATTGTAGTTCGATAGGTAGGTACCTACCTATTTAAAAGTTACAAGGTAAAATCAATAATTAGAAACTTGTAATGCTTTGGACCTTTTTGTTGTAATTACGAGTATTTTACTATGTTGTTGTTGATACTTAAGATTATTTGTTGGTTTAAAAATAGATAGGTACCTTGATGACTAGCCAGATGTCAAGAACCCTATACAAACCATAAATGCCTAGGAAATTTTAATTAGGTAATAAGTAGGTAAAGTTGCTATTTAAAATACCTCGTAAGTACGTGCCTACTTGTAAGCACCTATAGGTAAGTTTTAAAATTTAGAAACTCAGAAATCATTTGGTGTTTTAAGCTGGAAGCTTAAGATTAAATATACCCATACCTATTATTTTTTACAGTAGACAATAGATGTAGAAATAAAAACATGAGTTCATCTGTCTCCAAATCCCACCTAGGGATTTATCTACCAAGTAAAGCATAAAATCTTTTCTTACTAAAAGTTATCATGATTAGAGGTAATAATTACTTTATAACTTGGTAGGTATTTACCTTTAATACGTTATTAATGTTATTATCTTTTTAATTTACAATAAATTACCTATATAGTAGGTAATTTATTGTAAATGTAGTAGGTGTACTCGCATTTTGATTCTGATCCTATCTAGGTAGGTAATTTTTCATGTTCGTTTTTGTGACTTTTTAGTAGGTGGGTAGGTTTGTTTGAAAATTTGGAATTTTGTTTGGAAAATAAAATTAATATTCTAGTAGGTAATAGGCATTCAGTTTACTGTGATCTTGAATCTCGTCTCTTAATGCCGTAAAGTACCTAGTACCTACCTAAATAGGTATTCTATTAGCAACTTAGCAATAGGTATACATTATCTTTATAACATTTCAGGCTCTTTTTAATGTCTAGCTAGGAAGTTACCGTAAAAATTATTAGGATAATCTAGCTTATTCTAGCCCAATATTAGGTATTTTTTAATAAGTAGTTAAATAGTTACCTACATAATTACCAGTAGGTAGTTATTTTACCTATTACTTTTACATATCAATAAATAAAGCCATCAATAAATAAATAATAAAATTCATAGTATACCTAAGCAGGATTTTGTGTAAACCTACAAAAATTAAAAAAAATGTTTCCTTAGAAAAAAATGCGTTATTTTTGATTTTCTCTCAATTCAAAAATCGAACATAACTAAAACAATAGCGCGCGCGCATTCCTTCGCGACGGGCGGCCATCTTGCCCGAGATCGTTTTCCCTATCTCGCTTGATTCGGGACAGATGGAGTCATTAATCAAAACGCCCTTAGATCGATATCGATCGCAAACAGTGTTTAATTTATTACAGCTTCAGACAACACCAACTGATAATAATTGATATCGTGCGTAGGCGCAGGCAGACGCGCGAAAATACGACAATGGCGCCACTGGCGTATGGAAATCAATTCACTTTGCATACTGTTGCGCTAACTACACTAACTATAGATTACAAATAGACTATTATTGCTCTAAACTCGAACTTATAACTTCAGTGAATATCATTTATGTAATAGGTAATGTACGACAGACCTACTTAAATTACGAATTTTTTTTTGGTCCTGTTTAATTTTCAAGTATTACAAAAATACTTTCAGGAATTCTAGGTTTAATTGAACCGCCGAAAATGTTTAGTGACACCTAACGCCATCTACCGGGCGGTAGACGAACCACGTTATCGGTATGGGAATGGAGCGCGCGACTCACCCACTCGAGAGATAAGGACAATCGTGACGGCTCGTTGAGATGGACTTGTGATAGAAAGATAACGCTCTCGTATGAGCTCGTATCCGATCTTCGAAAATTGGTTAAAGGGTCGCCTATGGGGTAATGGCTACAAATTGAATTGATTTTAATTTTACAGCAGGGATATAAAATGACAGAAAGAAGTAGGTACATACTAATTATTAACATTTAAACAATTGCTTGTTTAAATGTTAATAATTACAATTTTGACTATTTGCAAAATTTTTCAATTTAGTCATTGTTCAGGATTATTAAATCCGATTTAACAAGGCAAGTTATTTGATTTGTATTAATCATACTTAGTATCATTTTGAAGCTGAAGTAATTAATTAGTTATTAGGAACGAGTAAGACCTCCCTATAGGTAAACAATTTTAATTTTTCCACTACTAAAATAATTTACTTTCAATTTGTCAAGAATTCAAGCGCTTATTTCATTGTTGTGTTTAATTTAATTTGAATTAGATATTTTAATGTCGTAGTAGATACGGCAATAAAATAAGTTAATTAAGTAGGTACCTATATTTAAAATGTAATTTACCTGAATAATGGTAGAATAGATGAAAATTAATCGATTTGAGTTATGTTGTAAGTATAACAGCAGTTATTAATTTTAACTCTTCCAAATTACAAATATATTAATAATTTATCCATTTTTAAAATAGTTTTTTTTTTTATTTCTAAATTAAAATAAAAATGCCAGATAGAGGTACCTATTTTAAGGATAATAAATGACCGAGATACAAAACAAATATAATAAATAAACTCTTATTAGCTAGCTAAGGATACAAGATGATATATTTAATTCATAAAACTGTTTTCGTTGACAAAATTGGGTGAGATACAGTTCAATAAATATTTATTGAAAGTTAATGTAAGGATTTATGTTGTGGTTGGATCTCGTAAATCGGACATGCAGCGAGCGAAGAATATACATACATACCTATGTATTTATAGTTTAGGTACCTACTTTTAGAAGGCTACTAACGAATAAACAAGTGTAGCCACCTACGTACTTAAATCTATTGGAAGAACCTAATTTCATTACATATAAAAATATACCCGTAACAACTGTCTTAATCATTAAAGTAATTATGCTTCAATCAAATATTAAGATTGACGGCAAAAAGAGTAAATAGTAAAGTAAATAAATTGTTATTTTTTGTATGTTTCTATTTGGATTTAGAACGAACTGTCTTTCAATTAATTTTAGTTTTACGATTAGTAATTTTTTAAATCTATAAGTAGGTAAGCAATAATAATTTTTTAGATGTCATTTTATTGCCTGGGTTTTAATTGATTTTTTAATGTGGTCAAGAAATATTTTTCGAAAACTTTTGCACGTAGGGGATAGACGATATTGAAAGGATTTTTATTTATGTTTTTACTTATTTTACTGTAAAAATATTCGCTTCTCCGTTGCGCCGATAGCAAAACAAGTCCTTAAGGTGTCTCAATGATAATGCTGTCATGTCAGCGACCTGAGGACGTCGGCATTTCGCCTAGATACATTGCATTACAGCATTACAATAGCTCCATGAATTTACATTCAGTCGATTTCAGATAGACGAACCTCTGAAAGCTAATATAATACCAGCCTACCGTTTACATAACAGGATGCGGACGGAAAATAACTGTTTTGTATTGAGATGCGAATATGCGATGCGACAGGCAACTGATGCTGTTGTGATTTTGAATGTTTCATTTGATATAAATAAATATGGGTTTCATTATTAGACGTGATTTTACGTCTTCTGAATTTAATAAATAAATAAGGCCTCACGCTGACAGCCCAACACTGATTATATTATCTATGCCTAAAACATACAAACAGAGAACAGAAAACTAAATTTATCATCTAAATTTCTACCCCTGCTGGGAATCAAACCCAGGACCCTCCGAATTTAAAGTCCATAGGTATCTATAGTTTCAAAGGTAGGTAATAGGTAGGTACTTAGGCAAAAAATAAGTACAAACAACGTAACAGGTAAATCGAAATATTTGATTTATTATTTATACAAAAACTAGATTGTTACGGTGAAACCATCAATTTACCAGTATGTACCTAACGGTAACGTCGAATCGTACGTGAATTTCCGGTGATGTCGGCGTAAGCAAATGTCAACAAACATGGCGATGTCGAGCAAATCGATTACCGAATTTTAACGCTCCTACTCGCGAACGTTGCAAAATACGTTACCGAATTCGAAATGTCGTTAGTTTTGCCTTTTTCCTAACACTTTTCTGTATCTCCAATTTAGCCGCGTATTTGCATATAAAAGTTGTAGCCTTGTCATTTTTTGTAGGAAGTTCGTTTCGACAAATACTCGTAGATAGCTATTCAGACACATCCGTTTAACACTATATTTATCAGCATCAAAAGACAGTTCGAATCTTTAATATATTTAACAAAACCGACTTTATGCCTTACAAAAATCATCAATTCATCACATTGAAGTACGACGGTTGACTACACTGATTCCGGCGTTCGCTTTCCGAATCACTTTTCTATTTAGTTTAGCGCAATTTATAAGAACCGTTGACATCAAAAAGTTTTTCGTTTTCATACGTTCTTATATGGGTATGATAATTTGTTTCCGGTGTACGCGGCGCGTGCGCATGCCACGACAAACTGTTACATTCATGGCGTTGGCACGATTTGCATTTGAAATATTTTGTTCGGGTTGTGCCTCTAGGATATGTTGGTATTGTGCTCGGTTGAAAGACGAGCCGATTTTAATGCCTCAGTATCGAATTTCGTGGTATATTTTTCAGCGGCTCGTGCCTCGGATGGTTTCTTTGTTATACCCGATAATAGGCCATATTTCGTGACACGTGCATGAAGAATGGTTATATATTACCTACCTATAGGTATGTAGATGCGTGTCGTAAGCGCCGCTGACAAAATCTAACCGATCTTATCAACTTACAGTTTCTTTTATAAGATGTTATGTAGGTATAAATATTTGTTATTCAGTCCAAAATTGAGCCGATTTTCCGATTCGATGAAGTATCTATTTTAATTCTTTTTATTTTGTGAATAATAAATTGGTTTTGATAATAGCTCAGGCCTTGTTAATTGTGAGTAGTCATTGAAACTTCACGGTTGCGTTAAACGAAATCACCAATTTAGGAACAAAGTTCTTAGTTGTTAGAGGGTTTACAATTGATTTTCAATACGTTATACCTATGTCATAAAATGATATGGCGCAGTAATAGCTGAAACCTGAAAACTGTTTTAAAATACGTTGTAAACTAACAGCTATTGCCTAACAGCTCTACTAACGAATGATTGAGAGACTTCGGTCGTATATGAAGTAAGTAAGTGTACCGCTTTGTTAATAGTAAATTTGCAATGCAATTTATATAGTATGCAAATTAATCGCCGCATAAATGCATTCTAATGCAACATCTAACATAGAGCGATATGTTGGTAGGTATTCGTTTTAATTAAATTTAGTAGTAATTTAATGTAGCAGTACCTAATTTAGTTAGTATCTAGGGATATGTACCTCTGTAGACGCTTGTACGTAACCCGCAATGAAAATCTATAGGTACATACTAATAATATAAAGTCATTTGAACGCGCTAATCTTAAGAACTACTGGACCGATTTGAAAATTCTTTTTGTATATGATGGCTACATTTATGAGGAAGGTTAAAGGCTAATAGCATTAAGTTACGTTACTATTAACGCGGGTGAAACCGCGTGGCACTGCTAGTATTTTATAAACTACCTACTGGATTCCCGCGTCTTTGGCAGCTTTAAAAAATAGATTTATTTCTTCATCCTAAACACGCATAGGTCGGTACAATTGCTATTTGAAAAAGTATTTTTTAAGGAAAAAAAACTATAGGTAATAGTGGGTATCTGTTGCATGTTGCATCACTATACGACATAAACATACCATTAACCTACCTTTCGGTCGAGATTCAAAAATTTATGTCCCTTGTAAATAAAGACAGGCGATAAATCGAAAACTGATATACGGTCAACTTTAAATTTATTATCTTCTTAGCGCTCTATGAAGTTCTAGTCTAGACGACATTTATGTACTACTGGCGCTAATAAATTTGCAACCATTAACCTGCACAATTTAATTTGTTTCTCTACTAAGAACAGTATTTAATAAAAAAGTTCTATTGACACGTTTTCTGCGTCCGTTATCAAGAAAAGTAATGCGTAATCAATATGCTCCAGGCTATGATGTTTAAATAGGTAGAGATGCTGTATCCATTCTGTATTTTGACAACATAAAATCAAGGCAAATGCCCGACTTTGATTTAACGCGACGGGACTACACGATATAACATTGTTATCGTTGCTAAAATTTTAGCTTGTAAAAGTGTGACTACAATTCCTTCGTGTTTTTTTAAACGATGTAAAAACGTTTGATTGCTGTGGATGTCTTGATGTAAGGCTGCATGCATTCCCTCCCCCCTTTGAATAAAGCGTCATCGACAATTAAATCCCAGACCCGTAATCGACCACGCTGCTCCAACGAAAATAACCTATTGCAGTTCCGCCTCCCATGGTTCTAGGTCGGTGTTTGTTTGTTTTTGCGTGTTGTAGCCGACACGGGTTGGCCATTAACTCTCCACCAACCCGCATTGGAACAGCGTAGTGGAGTATGCTCCAGGCCTCCCCCGGTTGCGGGAAGAGACTCGTGCCCAGCAGTGGGACATAAAAATGGGTTGAAGGCAGGCAGGCAGCCGTGGTATGGCGCGGGCGCAATCTCGGTGCGTCGAGCGCGTGGTGTCGATCGAGAACATAGGGCCATAAGTTCGACGGCTGGCCTTGAAGGAACCAGTCCGTCTCGTCCGAAACACCTCTCGGCAATTATTCAATAAAACAAAAGCATCTCGCGTTTACGTCACAGCGCGAAATGCGGCGCAGATTAATTTCGCTTAATTAGCGAATTTCACCTGCTCGTTAATGGGGAGATGGGGAGATGGGAACTCCTTGGTAATTTCCTTAACGATGTGAACAATTAAACTGCCGTGCCTATGGGAATTTTGGATCAGTTGTGATTTTCGATTACCTATACATCTATACCTACTTATAAAATAAAGCTGAAGAGTTTGTTTATTTGATTGTTTGTTTGAAGGCGCTATTAGGAACTACAGGACGGATTTGAAAAATTCTTTTAGTGTAAGATAGTCCTATTTATCGAGGAACGCTATAGGCTATTAAGCGTTACGTTGCAATTCTTAACCCGGGTGAAACCGGGGGGCAGAGCTAGTACCTAATATAGGTAGTGTCCATAATAATATATGTATATCTTAATTTTGTATTTAACTTATTTTCATAGATTAGGTAAACATATTTTGTACCTTCACAGTAGATTACACAGCACCATTCATAATCTCATATTTGAAAATCAGATCAGTCACTGAAATACTAAATTTAATCCTGCTCGTATTAAAATAAGCTTTCATTGTCAATCTGATACCAGTTTTAATCTGTACCATTTACGTGACCTCTTATTTCATTCACTTGACACATGTTAAAATAATATAAATATAGTTACAATAAACGACATAATATCATGATACAAATTGGTGATGTTAGGCGATAAGACCTGGTAATCCCTTGTATATTGCCCGGCTCTATCTACTGATATACCTACACTTAATTACAATACGAGTAGGTACACATAAGTCGCATTGATATTAAATAAATATTTTAATCGGATTTGTCTGCTAAACTAACACCAATTGGGTATAAAAATAATAAATACGTACTTCTATTTTTCTTTTCTCAAAAATTCTTTGGCAGATATTAATTTGAATGATATGCACCATTTATTAAAAATAAAAAATGTTCCATTTTTGAACGGAAACTTCAAACAAAACGCCTCAATTGCGATTGGCTTATTGTTATTGTTGTGAATAGTTAACTAAGATACTTACTTTTTAAGAGCTAGCAAAAGGCAACTTTACTTTATATATTTGTACGAAAAACAGTAGCTATGACGTCATAGTTCTTGCTAGTCATAGTTATCATTATATAAAAAAAATTATAATTTAATTATAAGTAT
>DWQK01004352.1:0-10524 GCA_018231225.1 Noctuana stator
ATAGCTACATTAATGAGGAAGGTTATAGGCTATCAAGCGTTACGTCGCAATTCTTAAAGCGGGTGAAACCGCGTGACTCAGCTAGTGGACGATAAATGGACTACCTTAAACTAAAATAATTGTTTAAATCGGTCCACTAGTTCTTTATTTGTTTCATTGGTTGCAGGCGGCATGTGCTTTGTCCGTCGGCGTGGGCAGCTACAGCGACCCACACGATATCCAGGGTTTGGCGCACTTCGTCGAACACATGGTGTTTATGGGCAGTGAAAAGTTCCCCAAGGAGAATGAGTTTGATGCTTTCGTTAAGGTTAATTATTTTTATAAAAAAAAAATTAAAAAAAAAAAACATTTTTATTCATCATAAGGTATTTGTATACACTCGATGAATGTCAAATAACTCAGTATATACCTTCATAATATGCAAATCACAAAACTCCTAAGCGATTGAACATATTGTGAGATTTTTTTGTACGAAAAAGTGTTTGAATGGGTCCTGTATTGTTTAACATTAGGAGCCACATACGGTATTGCATCGAAAACTAGAATTTTTTTATTATTTCTTGACCAAGCCAATGTTTGTTGATGAAATAAATTGCAACTTATTCTTTAATTATGTTAACTAGAAAAAGGGCGGGTCGGACAACGCGTCCACTGACTGCGAAGTGACGACTTTCTACTTCGAGATCCAGGAGAAGTACCTTCCGTACGCAATGGATATGTTCAGCCAGTTCTTCGTCAGCCCGCTCATGAAGAAGGAAGCGATGCAGCGAGAACGAGAAGCTATCGAGTCTGGTAAGGCATTGCATAGTTTGTTTATTCTTTGATAAAGTATGTCAGACCGGCCAAGACGACAAGACGAGCCACCTGACGATGCATTGTCATCACGTTATGTAAATTTGGAAAAATTAAATAAATAACGCTTCGCACTCACAGCCCCGCGCTAGGATTCCCTGTGACCCACACAAAGCAAATACACAAACACCCAGACCGGGAACAGAAATCTAAATTCATGATTTAAACTTCTGCCCCGCTAGAAATTGAATGCAGGACCCTTCGAATGGTGGACTGGCGTGAAAACCACTTCTTTAGTCAAATTCTTTTTAGCTCTTTTTTCGGGAATTCTTTTTAACTTTTCAAACGGAAATTTTTCAACCTTAGAGTGTTTAATGTTTTTATCTATTTTATTGCTTACAGAGTTTTCTAACGCAGCGCCATCAGATTCTAACCGCAAAGACCAGTTACTGTGCAGCTTGTTCCCGGAGGGGCATCCGGCGCGGACGTTCACGTGGGGGAACTTACGCAGCTTGAAGGATGAAATACAGGACGATGAAAAACTTTATAATGCAGCTCACGAGTTCAGGAAGAGGCACTACAGCGCGCATAGGATGACTTTGGCTATTCAGGTAGGATAATAACTCTGTAAATCAGTTCAGAAATAGATTAGACAATTATAACTCCAAGCACAGTTGATATAGGCGCATCGGCGAGAGCTGCTTAGCCTATTATATTATAAATCATAATAAATTAAGGCTGTCCTTTACAAAAGATTGCTTATGAACCTCCGATGCAAAAAGAGGTATAGAGGGTGCTTTACACTTATGGGATAATTACGATGATAAAATAAAACGTCTCGCAATGTTCACTTAACACACTGACTTATGTTACAATAATTATAACCCGCGTTACGAAAAGAAACCTGCTTAAAGTTGTCGCGCACATTCTTAAATTTGAGACTTATATGTTTTTCTCATGGATGGCGTTATGTGAACCGGGCTTAACGGGAAGCATCAGTTTTCAAATAAAATAAAGTCATCCAAATCCATTCACCAAGTCAAAACTTATGTAACAGCATAAAAAAAAAGAAAAACAGTCCATTTGAAAATCCTCTTTTTTGAAAGTTGGTTAATAAAAAACAATAGCCACAAGAAGAAATATATCTGACTGATCCTTTATTTATTTTACATCCAGGCTCGCATGGATCTGTCAGCACTGGAACAGCATGTAGTCAACACATTTGGTCAGATCCCCAGCAATAAGTTGCCTGCGGACGACTTCACTCAGTTCACCTTCAGACCGAACTTGGTGACGCCGGAATTCAAGAGCATATATTACGTCAAGCCTATCAGTAATACTACTGAGGTGAGAAAAGTAAAATATAATACATCGAACAGGTAGAAGAACTAGTTAAGTTCGCCGGTAATTGAATCACTGCCATCCTTATAGTTTGCTTTGAGTCAAGTTTTTGTGCATCGGTTGGAGAGGTGTTGATAACGAGGATTTTTCATTTAAGCCGGCTTTCTCTCAGTCCTCATGAGTAGCAACGCATCCATTTACTCCCTCAAATAGGACTTTTCTCCTATTTGAATTTGGTTGTGGGCCTCCAGAGGTTACAGTGACTACTTAACACAAGGACAATAATATCTCAAATTGTATAAAAGTCGTTATGAAGGCTGCGGTGGTAAGTCCCCAGGAGCTTACTTCTCCAGGAAATTAGTCCCCAGGAGACAAGTTCTACCATATCTTTCCATGATAACATCAATTCTCTAGTACACTTTAAGGTAATATAACAATAAGCGCTCTTCGCTCTAGTACACTTTAAGGTTAAATACACAATAAGCGCTCTTCGCTAATAACATATGCATTACTATGAACCTATTTATAATTTTAGGTAAACCTAACCTGGTGCATGCGATCTCTTATATCCGAATATGAATCTAAACCACATCAGTACATCTCATATTTACTTGGCCATGAAGGGAAGGGCAGTCTTCTATCATACCTCAAGAAGAAGTAAGTCGCATTTCTTATTTCTTTGGCTTTTTTTTCATGTGTAGCCCAGAAAATGTCAAATATTTGAAATATTAAACATTGACGTATTAGATTAGTGATGTCTCTAAAGTATCGGTTATTTGAACCGTAATATCGAATGAATCGGTTAATATTGAATTTGTTTTACTTTTAGTTATGGTTTAACTTAATGTCGATTTTCGTTTTAGTGGTAACAATAATGATTAGTCATACGGCCCGGCACGTTATAGTTAATTCTTATTTTTGTAATTTTTCAGAGTCTGGGCTTTGGGCATCTACACTGGCAATTCAGAGAGTGGCATAGACTATACATCAATTTACAGTCTATTCTCTACGCAAGTAATTCTGACCCAAGACGGATTGGATCACATAGATGAGGTATTAATAACGTTTGATAATAACAAAAATATCTTTAGTTTTTATTAAACGAAATTATAGTGCAAACATTTGTATACTTTGGCTTTACTTTCAGGTTTTAGAAGCGATTTTCTCCTACATAAATATGCTCAGAAAACTTGGTCCTTCCGAAAGAATATATCAAGAGATCAAGGTAAGTCGATTTACGTCAATCAATAACGGGTAATGGGCACGGACCGGTACTAGACACACAGAGAGGATGGAGAGTAATCACTGTAGTATTGTCGCCTTCAAATTTAGCCCTACGTCAAACGTGGAAAATAGAATTGTCAGTTTGTCATAGAGCTCGTTTGTGGCTGAATGAAAGGAGCGAAGTGGAGTTACCATCATAGAAAATGTGTATTGTAGGGTAGGGTTATAGATAAAGGTATATTTTCTATGGTAATTATAGAAAATACAGTTTGGAGTTTATTTTATGTTTCAAACGTGTCTTGTCACTACATACACGACACTTTCATAATCATACATACAAATAAAAATATTTTTAGGCAATAGAAGACACAAACTTCCGATACGACGAGGAAAGCCAGCCAGCAGAGTATGTGGAGAAGTTATCTGAGAACATGCATTTCTACCCACCGGAACACTATATTACCGGCGACCAATTGTACTACAAGTACGACCCGAAGGTAGGATAAAGTTTGCTAAAGATGGTAGTTGTCATATTATTCGTACACCCAGACTTACACGAGAGCTCCAAATTCAAATGTTAGACTAGTCTGAAGCTAAACTATAGTCTTAAGTAAAAAACATTAACAGTAATATGTATATGGATATATGGATAGCTGTCTTCACCTAATATTTTTGTACCAGGGTATCATAGAACTATTGGAATGTATGCGCGCAGACTCGGCGAATATAATGATCCTGTCGAACAAGCACTCCACGCCTATAACGTACGACGCTCAAGAAAAATGGTTCTCTACTGAATACAAAAGGATGGGTGAGTTCATTAAATTATTATTACTTAGTCTTGCATCAGATATGTCAACAATGAATCCAACAGTTTTTTTTATAATTTTTTTATGGAACGTATTCAAACGTAAGTATTTGAATGAATGAATTGAATGAAGTTATAAATCTTAATATTGATCACAATAATAAATAAACAAACTTATTTACAGATATTCCTCAAAAATGGTTGGACCGTTGGCTCAACGTTGAGCCGTACAACCAGTTCCACCTGCCGGAGAAGAATATATACATCACAACCAACTTCGACCTCATACCCCCAGCGCAGGCGTATATAGACGAGGCGGAAAGGCTGGGCGTAGATCTGACCACTAGTTCAGTGAAGGACGTTCATAAGAAAGTGAGTGCTAGCGGCGCCGGGACCCGGGTATTGAAGAAGGGAGATCTGATCGCGACTATCAATAACTTCAGGTAAATTTTATTGTGATTGTATAAATAACTTTCTTTAATACATAAACTTATAGGCAGCTAAATCTACAACGCATAGTGAAAAATGTCTGTCATCTGCTAGGAGTGGTTTTTAAGTAATTTTCCCACACAAATCACTTGTATATAGGCTAGATAGGCATTTGGATAGAGCTTTCCAGCTACTGTATGTGAAGAAATATGTGCAAGATCCTGTGTGATGTTTCAGACTGGACCAGCCAAACCTTCTCCGTAAGAACCGCCACATGGAACTATGGTACAAGCCCGACTTTAAGTTCCGCTTCCCCACTGCGCTGCTCTACTTCTACTTCATCACACCGCTGAGCCTCAAGTCGCCTAGAGAGTGAGTTCGTTCAAAATCGAAAATATGCAATAAACGGAAATAACTCACCACCTGATCTTAAGTGATCACTGTACAAGTTTAAGACGAGCTATAGTAACGTGGAGTAAGAATCATAGAAAAGCTGTCAAAGAATCCATTATTATAATTTTCCCAAGGTATTGTGTACCTCATTTGTTCCAAATCCATTAAGTTATATCATGGGCTCTGCTGTTATCTGTATAATGATTACTATATTCCAGATCGTGTCTTCTGGATCTCTGGACGGATGTTATGCAGCAAAATCTTAAAGTATGTAATAAGTATTTCAGAACATTATATAATAGTATTATACATTCGTATTAAAACTGAACCTGCTGTTTCTTATCCTTTTTTCAGGAAGAGGTGTATCCAGCTTACATGGCCGATTTATCGCACTCGCTTTACATGATCGATAAGGGGATCGCGTTAAAAGTCAGTGGGTACAACCAGAATTTGCATGTAAGTTTTTATTTATTATTTTTAAATTAATTTCTGATAACTAGATATATAACTTCCCATTGCGAAGGGGAGTTTCCTATAGCCATATAATATTGTATCAGCTGCTGGTGGAGCTGGTGACGCGCGAGATGCGCGGCGCGACGCGAGCGCTGCCGGCGGCGCTGTTCGAGGCGGTGCGCGACGTGCGCGCGCGCGCCTACCACAACCTGCTCATTCGCCCCGACAAGCTGGCCAAGTTAGACCTACACTTGCTTTGTTATTATCATATTTTATTATTATGTATCGAAACCTCAGTATCAGGATCGCTCGCCCACGTACCCTATAATTCAACTATAAATAATATATATTGGGTTTTAATCAACTGATGCAACTGATCCATTTAATAGTAAACTCGTGAGGTTTTTTATCAACATAACTAACTATGCCCATAATATTCTTATATTGTGAGTGTAATTACATTTAATCTTGTGCTCCACGAATGAATGAACAAATTAAATCATTCAATCAAACAATAAAGATTATGATTATAATCAATCATCTGGCATGTTCTTTTCATTATTTTGTATTATTGTGTTAAATTACCACAAACTTTAAAAAAAATTCCAGGGATATACGAATGCAGTTTCTACTGGACCCTTATATATCGCCTCGCGACAAAGCTGTTGAAATACAAAATATAACCTTAAATGATCTACAGGATTTTAGTGAAAATTTATTCAATAAACTGTATGTACAGGTATGGTTCATTTTATTGTTTTATAAAGTAGATATAA
The DNA here is from genome assembly GCA_018231225.1 of Noctuana stator. Lineage (NCBI taxonomy): Eukaryota > Metazoa > Arthropoda > Insecta > Lepidoptera > Hesperiidae > Noctuana > Noctuana stator. The sequence goes on from DWQK01004352.1 coordinate 6,217, forward strand.
TTGCATAACTGACATTATTTTATTTATTAAATACATAATACTATTGTATACACAATTCATATTTATTAAAAAAAAATTTATAATAATATGAGATTTAAACGAATTTGTTGAGAATTACGAGTTCGTTAATGTTTATTTTATTTTATTTAAAATAAATATTTTATGTTATTAAATGAATAATGAATGTCTTATTTGCTTATAGGTACTGGTGCAAGGCAACCTACCCTGGCATGAGGCCATTAGGATATCAGACAATGTCCTTAATAATGTTAAGTGGGACGCGCTCTCTGAAGACCAATTACCTCATGTAAGTTTATTGCCGTTTATATGGGTTTTCGTAAGGTATTTAACTCTTATATTATCTGTAGGCTTAATTTTAAAAGGCTGATTAACGGCTCTCCTATTTGTAATAAAATCCATTTGATTTAATGGTTAACATGTGAACCTAGGTGCGAGTGCGCGAAATGCCGCTGGGCGCGCGCTCGGTGCGCGTGCGCAGCCTCAACGCGAAGTCGCCCAACAGCATCGTCACCAACTACTACCAGGCCGAGGCGCACACGCCCAAGGACACCGCCACTGTTGAACTGCTCATGGTATGTTTTGGTTTCTCAATCTCAATTTTTACAACGTCACGGTTCCACAATAATGTCCATTTTCCAGATGATAATGGAGGAGCCAGTGTTCGACATGCTCCGTACGAAGGAGCAGCTCGGCTACAGCGTGTTCAGCATGATGCGCTACACGTTCGGCGTCCTCGGCTTCTCCGTCACTGTTAACTCGCAGGAGGACAAGTTTAGGTAAGGATTGCACTTGTATTTTGATTTTTGATGTGGACCACTCTTATAGACGTATGGATGAGTGTAAAATTGTAAACATGTTCGTTACTATTGGATGTAAAGTTATGCAAAAATAATAAAAGTAATGTACAAAAATCTGAAATACTTATATAATTTACAATAAGAATACAGTTTATTTCACTTTCCAAAATGTAAATAATCTTGAATATTATAAATGTTACATGAAAAATGCAGCGTGTCGCACGTGGAGCGGCGCATCTCGGCGTTCCTGCGTGCGTTCGGCGGTGACGCGCGGCGCCTGCGCGGGCGCGCGCTGGAGGCCGCGCGCGCCGCGCTCGTGCAGCTCAAGCACACCGCTGACTACGAGCTTAAAGAAGAGGTATGCTCATTTTCTGGTGACAGGAGGGGGAGCTTCAAAAGTGATACAATTTGAAAACTCTGGGATTCTTTCCCCATTAACACTGCGTTGCAAGAATCTTTGTTTTTTAATAACATATTTTAAGTTATTTGCGCCTCTGTTTACTACTAGACTACAAGACTATCTACTACTAAACTACTTTTTTTTGTAATAATATGTCATTATTATAATACTTCATTTATTTTTCAGGTTGAAAGAAACTGGAAGGAAATTATAAGCAGAGAATATCAATTTCAAAGATTGTATATGGAGGTAAATATAATGTACTAAATTTGTAGTTTCATAATTTTTATTTTGATAGTAATTTTCCTTGTCTTAAAGTCTTGCTGAATAGCTTTTAACAGACAAAATGTTGTCAGTTAACTACATTCTTTAAAATATTAATCTCACCTGCACTGATTTATGTAACACACATGTGCAATGTAATTCATATGGTTCTTATTTAATTCCTACTATTTTTTCAGGCCGAAGCCATTCAAAACGTAACGCAGGCAGATATAAAGAGTTGGATGGACGACCACTTCCCATCCGGTAATAAATCAAAATTTAGGAAAGTTTCAATCCAGGTAAGATAAACAACTTACTTTATATTAGATATTATGAATGTGTAAATTGATATATGTATATTCTTTTGTAGAACGAGTTGTAATGTAATTAAAAATATCTCCTCACAATATTTCCAAATTTAAAATGAACCATTTCGTTTTAAGGTAATGGGTCACAAACAGAGTAAAGGAAACAATACGATTGCTGAGATCAAACCAAATAACTACACGCTAACGTACCTAGACGAGACCCAGCCAGGCGAGTCGGACGACAACAGCACGGTCTTTATAAAGGACATTAAAGACTTCATAAAGGACTTACCCATTATCCATGTTCCCAAAGTGGAGCTAGCGCAGTGCTGACACTACTCAGTCTTTCTTGTTGTAGCTGTTTTTGCCGCCGCTCTTAAAATTGGGTTCTCAATGATTTAATTGATTGTGTCAGGTGTTACCGGAAGCCTATTGTTACTAAACTAGACTAAAACTGCTTCAAAAACAGCAATGTATGCTCTTCATGCAAAATGAACCGCCCTTCTGAGTATACACTATCGTTATATTCAAGGATTATTGTGAAGTATCATCTTACTCTATTATCAAAAGCGAGGGCAAATTAAAAAAAAAGGTTAAAAATTATGAAATGCTTGTTATTGAATTCGCGTACTTTGAAGATCTGGATCTGGACATAATCCGAAGAAAATTACAGACGGTTTTATCAGTATGTCCCGTTTGAAACCAGTCCCTTGAAACACTTTGAGCAGTCAGTATAACTTGTAAGTGCTATATAAAGTGACTGTAAAGGTGCCACCATTCAATTACGAATGGTAAAAACAATTATTTTAAACAATTAGTCGTGTATTTATGATGATGTGTATATTGACATTGAGTTTTAAGTCACCCACTCTGTAATGAATCCTTTTACTTTTTACTAATATAGAAGCTGTCTATTAACTCATTTGGCACTTTGTGTGCTAAGTGTTCAGAAGAATTTATTAGTATCTTTATGAAACGGAGGTAAAATTGTAATCGTGTGGTGCTTACTTAAACTTTTGCGGGTCTAATATTAATTTTTATATGTGTAATTTTAAGTATTTATATGAAATAACGGAAAAAATTTAAATCTCGAAACAAATATTTAGATATGTACGATTTTAATGTTATAGTGTATTGATGGACTATTGTAACTTAATTTTATATAAACAGCGAATCGCTTCCGAGGATTTTTTATTTTCTAGAAGTCAGTTATATAAATATGCTGAAAAAAATGTTTAAATGGTTAAAATTTGACATAAAGACCAATAACGATTAATCGGCCAGTGTTTAAACTCGATCAAAAACTACAAAAAATTTTAAAAAACGTATACTAACCATTTTGATGTTAAGTATAAAAAAAAACAACAAGGCTATGAAGACATTTTATATTATTTATTTAATCCAAACATATATTTAATATAACAGGATTGCCTAATTCTTTAGAGAATTGAATATTTCATGGTGTTCCTTGTTTTATCATTGTGTATTTATGAGAAATGTGTTTAATCGTTCTATTATCATTATAACTACCGTCTTTTTAAGATGCCTGTATTTTTTTCGTAATGTTAAAAGATTTTAGTTTATCTGTATAATGCTTGACATGTTCCTGTTCAGTTTTTATGAACAATTTTTTCTGGTTTATTATAATACGTATTATAATAGTACGATACCTAGGTAGATATTTTATATTTTTGTTTTTCTTTTTTTGAAAGTTTTGATGACTTAGTAAATTAAACGATGTTAAAGAATACATTATTTTTCATTGCTTTACTCGTATATCAAAATGTTTGTATAAATTGGGTGCACCATTCTACAGTTAAAGCTTCAAACATTAAACATTACATTGCAAATTTTTTTGTCATTACAAATGAGTTGTGGTTATAACTCAGTAGACGATCTGTATTCGTAGGTCGAGGCCGTGCACCACTTGCCGCTGCCGCCGCATGTACCGCTGCAGCATCACGTAGTCCAACTCCAGATTAACCAGGTTCTCTCGGTTGTTGGCCAACATCTACAAGTAATGTTTTATATTTCACTTGAAAATAGCGCAGTTGAAAAAACAAATCCCTTTCTTTCTTTCAAAATAGGGTAACTATAAGCTAATAATAAAATACATTAAAGAAAATTTAATATCACACTTATTCATGAAATTGGTGCGTACTACGTACAGCAATAAAGTTTAAAATGAAAAGTCTGACCGTGTATCCGCCGCCGCCGTCTCCGATGTAGTTTTGCGTGACGACGCGGTACGTGGCGTCGGGGTCGAGCGGCTCGTAGCGCGGCACGGCGCACTGCACGCACCGCACCGCCGCCGACACGCGCGACCCCGCCGGCGCCGACGCGTTGTACACGTTGCGCATCCCTTCACACACCGACTATACTCATACTAATATAATACGAAACTATATTTCATCATTATTCTGCAGCATAATTATGTTATACTGTGCCACGCGGTTTCACCCGCGTTAAGAATAGTAACGTAATGCTTGATAGCCTATAACCTTCCTCATGAATGTAG
>DWQK01004353.1:0-10521 GCA_018231225.1 Noctuana stator
GGATAAGCCTAGTCGACATTTCTGACATGAATTTCTTCATGTCAGAAGACCAAGGGCCCATGGTTTCCATTGCAAGCACCGCAAATATATAAGAATCAACAAGATTACTATATTTGCGGCGCTTCAGAGCTTGGGCGTGGTCTGCAGCTGCACCAGCCCTAACCTCTGTGTCAGACACGTGGGAAAGTGCCAACGTGTCGACACAGGTGGCATCCCATATCAGAGGGCGACCAAGACTCCACGGTACTAAAGTCAATCCATCAGGTCTCTTGCCATCACTTCTCGAAAGACCTAATAATAATAATAATAATAATAATATTTTTATCCGTTTATCGTATAAGCAGTAATTGCCGCCAAATAAATATCCCTCCTTCAACCCTTTTTATGTCCCACTGCTGGGCACGGGTCTCTCCCCACAACCGGGGAAGGCTTGGAGCATATTCCACTACGCTGCTCAAATGCGGATTGGTGGAGATTAAATGGCATCAAATAAATAGGTATACTAAACGTGTGCACATTTTACGCTTAAAATCATGTTAAAGTTATTGAGCTGAGAATACTATAAGGACTGGTATATTACCTTTAACTGAAGTAGCAAGCTTCAGATGTTGAGGATACTTGTCCACCAGACGTCTGATTACATCGATTTGCTCCAAGGTAAGTTGTACGGCATCCTTGTTTTGAGTAGCGCACGGTACAAACGCTGACCAGAACTGTAAAAAGTTATATTATTATAGTAGAAGTTTAAATTAAATTTATTGACTAGCCTATGCCCGCGTCTCCGTCCGCGTTAAGAGAAAAAAATGAGTGACTACAAAATAATTATTTAAATAATAAATATGCTATTGCGCAATTTTTGATTGGTTTACGGTTTGTTTCCGGTTGCAACTTTAAAGATATCAAAATTTATTTCCGTATTTTAGGCTTCTATGGTAAAATATTAAAAAACTGAAAAATACGGGATTTTTTATTTGTATTAATTATTAAGATATTTTGTAAGTTTCAAGCGGATCGGGTGAAAATAAAAAAGTCCATACAATTTTTGGTCGTTTATCCTTACGGAACCCTATTAATTTCGGGATAAAAAGTAAGTACATATATGTGAATCCGGCATATAGGTAATAAGTTTGCCAAGTTTCGTTCACTAGTTTTCACGTGATGCCTCCACAGACAGATAAAAATTTAAAAAAATATGTTTTGGCTTCTATATCATTACTAAAGTAGATATTTCGAAAAAATATTGAATGTACAGAAAAAATATTACTACAGCTTTATAATAGTACCTATATAGATAGATACTGTTAATTATGATCATCAATTTTTCACTACGTCATGGAGGACATTAAGCAGTAGGTCAGAGCCCACTCGCGGCCTCCATGTTGGACAAGTGCAGGTTGTTGAACTCATCCACGGCTTTTAAAGAGTTATAGAGAACCTCGTGACATACAGATATCTTTAGTTCATGAAAGCTTCATGAACTTTTTAAACAGAACTGCGTTCTAAAATTAAAATACTGTTTTTGTGTTCCTCGTTGGGATAACATACTTAATACACTCATAACAGTTAAAGTTAATAGTTAAACCGCTAGTCGAGTACTGCAGTTCGACACATGATATTATTTTTTTCGTAGATAGGTATTGTAAAAATTTTGCATGGAATCGTCCTTCAAAAGTTTTTCCAAATTCTATTGTTAGCATTTTTTATAACTTGTGTTAGTGATGTTAGTGTTACGAGCTAGGTAGGTAAATGTTCCAGTATAATTGCTTCCCGAAGACAAACAAAGAATTGTTACGAAATAAAGTAATAAGTAGGTACCTAAATAAATTAATTTTTAACAATTTAATTTATATGACTGTAGTTTACGTCCTTGTAACTAATTGTACTTGTAATTAATTTATAATTATATAATTTATATTACTTATTATGAAAGTAGGTACCTATAGTTTTAAAATATGATTTTCTTCGTCCCATAAAATAAAGTATATTGTCGGCCACAGTCCCTCTCGACAACACGCTTATATTTAAACCCGGACTATATTCCAATAGATCCGCTTTATCGTCCCCGTATATCGCATTAACTTTTTCTATAAGGCTTAGCTTAAGTACCGTAACGTATAGAACGCGTGTGGGGAAAATATTATAAAAAAACTGTTCACAACATAATGTCTTCTCAAGCTTGTTATCTTAATGATATTTTCTATGGTTACTTGTTGGTCAATAAGAAGGTATTGTTTTGTCAACTAGCGAGATTTTAAAATTCGTTTTTTTATTACACATCATCATTATTTTATTCATTAGTCTGGCTGTTTGGGTAATTTTTCTTTTCTCTATCAATTATTTAATGATGTGTAATTTTGGCATGCCTGTGGATTACATGTTATAATTATTATCTTCATTCTCACTATTAATTAATTATACAGTATAGAAATTATTATGTTACAGCCACGAATCAGATGTTAACAAGGTAACTAACGAAACATGTAATTAAGTTAAGTTCTCACCTAACATAAAAGATATGATAATATTTTGCATAAACATTTTCCTAGCTTAAAGAGCTTTCATTTGGATAATATTATGCAGTGCACGAGCTTAATGTGGGAGTGTAATTGTAAAAGTGTAAAGCAAAGCCTAAGTGCAGAAGAACTCGACTACCTAGAAACTTTAAGCTTTTTCAAAAGTGAAATGCATAATTGTTTTAGCTTTTAGTTTTAAACTAAGAGCTACTATTTTTAATTTTACAAGTCATTAACCTGGTTTAAGTTCGGAAAAGATAATTTTAATTATGATTGATGACAAACTTTTAATTTATTTCCATACTATATTAAATCACTTAATCCATAAATGGTTAAGTAAATGAAATTTAAAAGAAACACAACAAAAAAAGATTTAGTCAAGTACATACATATGTTTTGGGCAATTGATTATTTATTATTTCAGGTAAGGGTAATTAAATAGATTTCGAATGAATACATTTATAAAATTAATGAGGTCCTACAAGGGATAATTCAAATTTAACCCAACGTAATCGACCCGACAGAGTTTGTTTCTCATAATATTTTCAGGTACCTACATTTTACGTCTATCAGCTAATATAAGAGGTGGTCTAATAGTTCTGTTGACACCAAGTTTCATATCTGGGTTAAATACGAAGTATTATGTTCCTGGTTTATGATTCATCATGCCGCATCATGAATAATTCAAAGGGGTAACGAACCTGCTACTTGGTGAGATCCTATGCCGTTGCACTCATAAACCTTAGAGAGTTGCATCCCATTAAATGTAACAGGATTAATCTGTTTGTTTTCAGATTATTTGTAATAATTCTTCAATTATGTAATAAGTTCTACTTCCTAATAGCTTTACTTTATTTTTGGAGTCGGCTATCTATTCATTTAACCATAATAATATATTGATTTTTATTACTTTATCAGAATCTATTCTTCAGAAATCGTTGTTCTTGCAAGTTTTTGTTTCTTAACATTACAAAACGTTTCCCAAATAATCAGTTTATAGCTTATCTGATTATCTTAAAATTAAAAACATTAATTGAATTTCAAAATTTCATTTGTTTTACCCTTTGATATATTCTATAGATGGAGTGGGAATGGATACATCGTATTAAAAATAACGCAAAATGGACAAATGCACGATGCATCAATAATAACAAAAAAAATTACAAAAGCATCTACGCTATCATAAAATAATTATATTAATTACATACATATGTCAATGTGCACACGTCCTTACACCATATAATACAATACATGAACGAGCAGCCTTATTATTCTATGTATATAATGGTGAAGCAGAATTTTACGGTCAACTGCTAAGCGGAATTGCACTGATGGATTTTAAATTAAATTTTAAGCCCAACAAAGTCACTAGTGCTGTTATGATTGCGAAATAGACTCTTAAGTAAACACTTGATAAAATATCGGGACTCGTTTCACCAAGAACTTTGAGTGAACATAATTAAAATTATTATGAAACGATATTACGAGTAAGTATAGAGCAACAGTCATACATGATATATTTTTAGTGACTACGTCAAACCATAGGAATCCAAACGAAGGACTACATAAAATAGTTTCAAGTTAATTATATAAAATATTGAAAGAAATAACCGTCACATATTCACTCGGATAGGAAACACTTGGTGTAACATAATCGAAAACTCATACTTAGAATTTATGCTGAGCGAGCTTTCACGGAAATTGCTGGTTGGGTTTTAATGAGACTTTTATTGTTAACCGGTTTTGGATCCGAGCCAACGTTCGTGACGTGTGTCAGCTTTTGCTTTAGGTTACAGTCATTTCTCCATTATATGAGATGGCTTTAAAGTAGCATCGATTGTTGAAGTTGACTCCTCAACATTACTTGAGGATCGTCAAAGCATTATAATGGAAGTTTTTTATAGCACATGACAATGCTTTTATACTCGTACCTACATATAAGCGCAGACAGCATAGAAGTAGCGAGGAATGCTTTTCTCAAAATTTCATTAGATAATAATACTACTCTTTGTTAGATACAGGTAGGTATTTATTATAGTAATAGAAATAACATGATAGAGTTGTATTTGTATGGCATACACTCAAATGAGGTTTAGACAATCAAAAGTTCGTTCGTGGTTCATTTTTATACTTTCATCATTTCAAAAACTAATTAAAAAAATACTTTTATATCAATATTTTAAATCCCATAAATTGAAAACCGGAAAATTCAGTTGATACGCGGAAGTTATCAACGACTTGCTCGACTGATTGCGCGATATTTTCAAATCAGCAGCGCGTAAATACAGTTCGAAAATTTTATTTAACGACTGGCTTTAACAGCCAAAGGATGAAATAGTTACGAACTTGAGCCCGTGAGATTCTTCGCACATTATGTGGCAGGTAACTCCCAGTTTGTTTTATTACTTTCTTTCGATGGGAGCGCAGATAAAATTGAAACGGAGAGATCGCAGAATAATTTAATGGCATTACTATTCTCATCTTCTTTGCGATTTCAGTAGGTATTTCTCAGGATTCTAGTTCTCTTCAGAGCGGATAAGTTTTAACAATTTCTTATCATAATTTCATAGTGTATTTAATTTGGTGGATTTTCTTTTTAATGTTTTCTAAAATGATGTCTCAGTACATTCCAGTATCGTATTGGACGCTTTTTCATTGTACATCGGCCTGAAAGCTGCCTCCCTGTAATAGTTTTGATCACTGCCATATTTCTGTCTATAGCGAACGGTACGGACGCCAAAAAACATTCTAAAAATATGTAGCAGATATCGTATTGACTATGTTTAACCAAGATTCTTAGGGTTAAAGATTAAATATTAACATTAATTAGTCTCTTCTGATAAACCGATACCAATCTATATTTGCATCACATTTCAACTGAATGCTTCTATGCGTCATACTCGTAATATTAATGATGAGCTCGCGGATCCGTCAGTGAACTGCGGAACGGATATTATACTGTGATAGCAATTAAAGGCGAGAAGCGTTAAGGTGGTACGAGATTAAAGGCTTCACGCCTTCTCGTACCTGGGGTTACTGTCTACATTCTACACAATTAATTACTTAGTCCGTAGATTTTTCAATATTTCAAAGTATAGTTCGTACTACTCAAGAACTTTTATTTAAGACTTGGTTGACGGAGAATGAACAATTCTGATTTAGACTCGGTGGCTATAATACGAGTACGTAGAACTTCGATATTACATACTTTATTATTTCAATCTTGGCTGTACATAACTATATAGGTAGTTACTCATCATTATTATTGTAAGTCTTAAAAAGAGAACTACTAGGATGATTGTAAGAAAACGATTTTTTGTTTTGAAGTGACTTCACTATTGACAAAGAAAATTTCTTTATTTCATTTAGTCTTTGTTAGGGAAAAGCAGCAATTTAATGTTATTACCACAACCCACGTGACTATATCGCATCTGCTCCAAACGATCACTTAGAGCTCTCTACGTCTTTGACGTCGATACAATAAGTCGATTGTACTTATTGTTCGAAGTGTTAAGGACTCTGAATGGGCTTGATAAAGAATGAACGATTGTCATTTAACAAAAAACCCTACTCTCGATTGTAGTTGAACGCAGTGGAAATACTGTTGTAGAGGTTTTACCTAATGTTTTATTAGAACTTTTACAAAAAAGCTTTGTATAAAAGTATAAAGTTTCCTTCCGTACGGCACAGTATTGGCCATGCAGGTGCGCCATTTCAGTATCCAAGGTTCTATTCCCAATAGGACATAAGCTTAAATTACTATTAATTTACTTTACTATTCCCGGTATGGGTATTAATGTATTTGTATGTGGAACTGTATCCTAAACAAGGAACAAACCGCATGTAGACAAACCTGAGCTCCAACCATGCCTTCCTTCAGACGGGGGAGATCGGTGTGAGAATATTTGGAGATAGACCAGGGCTCCACTCGTGTCAGGTCCGTATCAAGTTCAAACTCGTTGATTTGGTTACGTAGAAACTTGCGGATGTTCCATGGGAGGTCGTTGTGACTGCGGAGATAACGGTTCCGTATACATACTGGTAAAACTAATCTAAAGAAAAATATGTTTTCTAGACTTCAGGTGCGGTCATTGTGCAATTGTGTTATTTAACTGCACACAACTATAGGTACCACAAAATAAAAACGGACGAAGATATACCTATCGCTCCGAGTGTTATACAGATTTTACTATGCTTACTGTAGACTTAACCAAAATCTATGACACACTTCTTGCACTTTTCCGCCCGCTGAAGACTAAATTTCATCCACATCATCTGGAATCGTGGCGGCCCTCCTCAGTTCGATATTGAAGTTCATTCCTACCACGTAGGTACGTAAGTTATAGAATTATCTTCTTGAAGGGACATTCCTGCCAGTATGTTACATGGGGATCTTTAAAGAGCTATCTTTCAAAACCGGCAACGCTACCACGAACTACCGATTTCTTTCCGATACCGATATTTCAAACGAATTTTTGATACAAACCCGTCAGTGAGGGGTACTTCTTCAAGGATCTGTTTGGCAATCTCGAGGCGCTCCCTATCGTAGGAAGCAGCGGCGACTACCGCAGTCACTGCCAGCAACACGCAGGCTACCGCTCGACGACCGTTGCGGTTCACCATCCTGACTGAAAAAAAATATAACATTACTTTAAATATTTTTCACACAACTTACTGCTGGGATAGAAACACATAGAAGAGGCGAGACCGCTGATTCAACAGTTATTCATAAAAAACTGTGGTTTATTGGTCTATAAATACAGATTACAGTTAAAAATGTAAAATAAGAATATAAATTGTTTATTTTTGCTATTTATTCAGGTCGCTTTTAATCTTTATTTTCAATCAGTGCTTATGACATTAAAAACGATTGATATTAATTCCATATTAAAGCTTTATTTATTTTAATAAATAATAAATAATACGCGTATCTGTAACACACATTGTACTAGTTTATAAATTTTATCATTCTGTACATGAACTTAAATTGTGTCGGTTTCCTCCGTGCGGCGTAAGGTATTTTAAAATGTAACTACCGAAAGTAGTTCACGTTTTTAATTTGTAGATTTCATACAAATCTGCTTAAAATATTGCTGTTTGATATAATATATATAGTAAGTACTTATACATATACAGTATTAGCTATTGCATAGTCATACTTAACCGCGAATTCGCTTCGTCGTATAACTAATTCAAGTCATGAATGGGAAATAAAAAAAACGCGAACTTTTACGTGACAGCCTTTGATTAAAACGCATTTAGAGACTGAAGTTGCTACAGTATGTAGGTACATTGGTTTAACTTTGCTATCCAAATCCGAGTCACACGGGTACCGCATTTCACACTAACGTATGTTTGAATTACAGTGTTAATGTTGATCCCAATGCTGATAAACTTCGTGCGGAGTTAATGCATTGGTCGCAAAACTTTATATTACTTTAGTTAATATTACTGTACAAGTATACAAGTATAAGAAAATTAAAGTTCTTATGTTTGTATGGCTCATAATGTACGTGTTTAATGTAATGAAAACAAAATTGGTTGAATATATTTGGCAATTAAAAATAAATTTATGATCAATTTGAAAATCATCAATAAATTTAAATAAATAATGCCTCAAATTTATGGACCCATTCTCTATGTCGTAGGTGCCATGGACACTCATATAGACAATTACACAAACACCTACCCGCAGCAGTCTGCCCAGATAGGCATGGAACCCAGGTCCCTTTGAATTTCGGATCGGCATGATATAACCGTAGTGGTTACCATACGAGTCGCCACCAACATGTTTATTAACTGGTAAAAAGTCAACACCAAGAGGCAATAGTGGAACAACAAAAACAATATCAACTTGCAGCAACTCGCAGTAAACTGAAAAATCACTTTTACGCTTGAATTTACTGCTAAACCACTACATATAGTAGATAAAACGTTATACCTCCAACCTCCATACCATAAAATCTCACTCTTTCCAGTAATAGTGTGTCGGGGACCCAAACTTCAGTTCGGATTCACACAGCGTTTGTTGTTTATTGAATATCGTAGGGCGTATGTCACCTAATGTTGCCAATTTCACGTCGTTCGCCCGTAAAGTTGATTATAATACGTATATTTCCCTTTTCTTTTATGTATTATTTATTATTATGTATCTACTACATATTCCTTACTTTATTATAGCTTTTGACATCCAAGTAATTAAGAAGGCAGATAATTTAGATTATTTGATGACACAGCACACCTAAGCAAATTATTTATCTAGCCTATTTATTTCCCAATTTGAAACTTTTCAAACTCTTTAATTGGGTACGAAAAAAACTAGTGAATCAACTCAGCTATGATAGCAAATGATCCTGTAAGGTCTCGAGCTTGACTAAATTATGTCAACATTTGCACGATAACACCTTTAGGTACAAGTAACGGACGAAGAATACATTGCCTCATTTAGAGACCCCTTCAAACATTTGCAAAGTGAAAAGGGTGTGGCAGATGCGTCGCCACTGGACCGGTTTGGTCGACTCGCTGCCCGTGTTCTACGAGTATATGCTCTAGGTAGCAAACAAGGCATTGCTCATCGACCGCAACAATAGGGGGTCCTAAGTAGGTCGTACACAATAATAGCCATCAATGTCTGATGCCAGCTATTGATTTACTATGGATTTTTAACAAGGGCACGCAAATGCTCAAACAAATTAACAACACCTACCTTGATGATTTCTGTCGTCTACAACTTCTACGAATCTACTGCCTACAGAATCTACGTAGCTTTTACAATTCATCTTAACATGCATGATGTCTCCTCTCAAACCGCAGCAATTTCGTTCCTGGTGACATCAAAACCAAATCTACAGGTTCCAATTATTATTTCACGCTTGTGCTCACCTCATACGTCAGACATAGTCGGTTGAAAATTTTGTGAGGCAACGCTATACAAAGTTGAATGAGTATGACAAGGATGGAAGGAGGAACTTTGTCGCGTCTGAATAGGGCAGATAATCCCTGAGCTTGCCTAGAATACGTAATAAAGGTCGGCAATGGCTACGGTGAAAGGTAATTAGAAGATCTCGCAGAATACGCCATCGTTTGTTCTCTTCACAAAACTTATATTTATTTCTGTGACTGTCAAAAAGAAATTCTTCTAGTTTTCTTAAAATTTTTATACCTATTATACATACCTATTTAAGAATAACTCGATTGTGCAACTACGAGTATACTATGGATATTGGGTTATATTACAGCAGATAGATACTTTTTTTAAGATCAGGCATGTAGGTTACCCCTTTTGCTACAGCTAAGCTAATTATTAGCTACACTAAGCTAACTTAAATACTAATTTTTATGTAAATGGAAATCGAGAAAGTCTAATAGTTTTTAGTATTTTACGAGTACCTACTTACAACCCACGTAAGTAGCACTGTAATGCGTACATACTACCTACGTATATATTCTTTCTCATAAGTTGAGTTACGTTTTTCATACGTTTTAATGGAGAGATAAACTAGACTTGTCCCGTCCTATGCTTAGTTCTTAAAATATCTCCCTCGGGATCTTTTATAGCCGAACCAGGAGCTCGTTGCCGAAATCGCGGCTATTTATGTGCAAATTCTACAGACACAATGATTTTCTGCTGTTCTTATTGAAGGAACAAAGCCCATTTTTGTGGTTTAAAATGTGTCGGCTTATTAGAGTTGAGTGGCTTCAACTACAACGGCCATGTGGATAAGGACTTTTAAGTGAACTAAACAGTATTTTATGTTTGGCGTGGCTCTTTTAATTGAGGTAAAAAAAAAATTCTGAACTGACTGACCAAAAAAGCACTGAATGAAAAAAAAACAATGAAGCTTATCGCAATATCGCAATATCGCTTTTGAAATGTACAGACAGCGATCATTTTGTACCTGCTAGATGTTAAAATGAAGGTACTCGTATATGTTGACACTTAAAACATTATTATTAAAATGAATATTGAAGGAGTCGGAGCTCGATTCTGAAAGGAAAATAATCCGTT
>DWQK01004354.1:0-10519 GCA_018231225.1 Noctuana stator
GTATATCGGCTTCCGGCGTCCTTTTGGCTGAGGTAGGCCGGGAGAAAACAACCAGAATGAATGAATGAATGAATGCAGCGGAAAAAAGCGTTCGGCACTCCTTTAAAATCAAGTTTAAATCACAAATTAACTATGCAGTATAGCTTTACCCTGATAGTGAGCATATGTCATGGCGACAGTGACAGCAGAGCATGTATAATTATACCCAACATATCGAGGTACCCGTAGGTTGGTAGTACTGTATCTTCTTTCGTCATTGATGCAACATCAGAACAAACATTGTCATACAAAAATACCATGAGACGTGAACAATTACTCGAAAATACGCAGATTACATAAACAGTCTCTAATTACTTCATAGAGAGCGCCGCCCAGTCTACATCGAGCCACATGGTGAAATTGGGTGTTTGCAACCAAGCGCGTTCATTAGACACCTTTGTGATGAGTTGGGAAACCGCGGAGACCAGGCTTGATATTGTTGAGGAGTCACCATTGTTGTAATTTGGTCTTCCAAACTTTCAATGTAAAATAACATTGATATTGTATTGTAACTTTTTGTAACTTTTAACATTACAATGTTCATGCTAATAAATAAATATAATTACGCATTTTGTTAGTGGACATGTCAGATGGAGACACTGTGATGACCTTACATGGTTACATGTGCCTGTTTCTGTCATTTATAAAGCGTTACATGTAACTGTGTATATTTTAAAGCTTTTGATAAATTTCATTGTGGCATTACATAACATAATTAAAAATCATGAATTTGGTTAGCTCAAGAATACGTAGACATTATTATACCTATACTTCTATAATCTATATACTAATATATAAAGCTGAAGAGTTTGTTTTTTTTGTTTGTTTGAAGTTTGAACGTGCTAATGTCTAGAAGTACAAGTTTGAAATTCTTTTTGGGGTCTGGTAGCTACATTAATAAGGAAGGTTATAGGCTATCAAGCATTACATTGCTATTCTTAACGCGAGTGAAACCGCGTGACACAGCTAGTTATCTATACACCAATATCTGAAGTGTCTAAATTAATCCGTTCCACAGTAGGCACTTCACTTTTCTTAATTACCCCTGCTATAGCACACTCACAGACAACGTTGTCATATTAAAATGAAATTAAGGCTAGGAATACTCACAGATAATTTCACTTTCTTATACATGTACTAATTCCATCGTCGGTACCTATCATAATTTCCTTATATGTAGCAGACACTCATTAGTCATATTATTATAACTAGCTGTGCCCCTCGGTTTAACACGCGTTAAATTAATTGGTGCAATTGTTAATTGTACCAAGTTTCGTTAAAATCCGCCGATTAGTTTTTGTTTCTATAACGGTTAAACAGACAGACAGACAAAAATTTTACTTATTGCATTTTTGGCATCAGTATCGCTCCCTAATCACCCCCTGATAGTTATTTTGGAAATATATTTCACGTACAGAATCGACCTCTCTGCAGATTTATTATAAGTATAGATAAAAGATCTCAATACAGTAGGAAGATCAGTGGTCGCAATGTGGAGCGTCTCATTACAGCTAACGGATCAGCATAATCCGATCACTGGGTTGTGCAACGCTTTTCCAATCGCGCACATTGTCATCGGTAAGGCTATATTCATAGCACTAATGATTTGTACAGTGTTATAGAGTCTCTACAATGGTACGAAAATCTAGAATCAAAATTAAAACGTAAAAATTACTATAAAAAGTCCAGTTTAGCATAATTTGTCTTTTAAGGTGGACTCATTATTATCCATTGGTAAAGTTTTTTTTAGTTTGGCATAGACTAAGCTTTAATTTGCAAATGTGTTTTTACTGACATACCCGTAGTGTTCGTTCTTATATCTAAATAATCGCACTAGTGCCGATTCTAAGTCCTCGCGGATGAGAATTCGCAGACAAAAGCTGGTCTCCATACTATGTAGCATTTATATGTAGCACAGGAGCGGAGGAGGATTTATTATTATCTATTAATGTAAAATCTTACGGCCTGGCAACGGACGCAAGCGACGCGACAGGCGCAAGCGGAACGAAAATTCACGCGACAAAGTTAAGAAAATCATTTATAAACTTTCAAAAAATTCCGTTAGGCATTCGTCCTAACAAAGCACGAATGGCAAAAAGCCCGCGCTTCCCGCAAGATGGCGCGTTGCGTCACGGTAATGGCATAATAATAATGATTACGCGGATCGTCAGATCGTGCGGGATCCGTGTCAACGCCTGTGAAAAAGATTCGGCATCGCGTGATGTGTTGTGCCCATTTTTATGTCGATAAGTTTTCCTGAAAACGAAATAGGATGCGAGTTTTTTCGCGCGACCAATTCAATCATATTTAAAGTTTCTTAGAGTACGTAGGTACGGGGAATACACATTTGCCTAATAGTAATTTTAAAGATATTAATATTTTATTGCACCAGACATTACTTGTCTGGTTGACTTGAAAAATGTATAACTTTTTTATTAGTAAGATTTATTAGTAATCATACTCGTAGTTTCAATTACATAGCAAAAGTATGTCATCGTAGATAAAAAGGAAAAAAAAAAACACCAATATTAACGGTAAATATAATAGTATGTGCAGGTTTTATAACTACACTACCTCACGATACGAGAACGTCGTAAAGATCATTCACAGCTTTTTATCGACAACGCAACAGCCATCCTTAATGCGCTTTTCCCACATATCATCTAAAGTTATGCAGAATATAATAAATATGTTCTTACTCGACGAATTCAGTTCATTTCTTTAGCACTCATTATAAGAGAGCACGCAAATTTACTGATTGAATCTGCCGAGATAAAATGTTACCTATACATAATAATACACCTACTCGTCTATACATGCATACATTTAGTAGCATCGTTTCGCAGGGTTTAACAAATGAAAGCTGAACTTATACATAGGTGTATTGTATAGTATTATAAAGAGAAAACTTGTAATTAAAATATTTAATTAATAAATATATAATTAAAATAGTTAATTAATAATTATTCTTATTTAGGATTATTGGGTACAATTTTTATATTCATTAATTTTTATTACATTCTGGTAGTACTCAGCATAATTTTGGTATGTTTATACGCTATGAAGGGCAAATATACATATTTAGCATATACATCATTTAAATAACCATGTTATTGTAGTAAGTTAAAATTCTCGAGCAAGAAGTGAAAATAAATTGATGACACACCTACCTATTTACCTACTGTGCTTGCAAGTTATAGTTTTTTTAGCTGTGCCTTTGTGTCCTAAGTATAAACACTAACACTATTTATTAAGCGATATAATACATAACCGCTGAAGCAATGCATACAAGTTTGGTGTAACAGTAACAAATGCTTAGGACAATGCATTCATCACCGCATCTATAGAAAATAATCTCATGAGAACAGACGAATATCTTCGAATGTTGTTCATCTCGGCTTTTATGTTACAAGTGGGTCGGTCAGGGCGATTGTCTGTCGAAACAATAGCATAACGACCGATCTTCAGCAATATCGCCGATCGCATTAATCTTGCACAGTCAGTTCAATTAAAAACACAAAGGTTTATAATGTCAATGTATTATAAAATCTGACCAATTGCAAGAATTATTAGTACATTGTAAGCGTTCCAAAATGCTAGAACTGAAATTGAATTCAGGACCCTTCTAATGGGTCGACATGGTAACCACTGCACCACTCGGGTCGTCAAAGTATAACATTTTAATTATTTAATTATTATATTTCAATAATTTAATTAATATTTCAATAATTTATTTAAGTTATATTTAATTATATTTAATGGATATGTAATATAACAATTGTTTAAATTATTTAATTGAAATGTTATATTTTGATTTCATTTAGAAGACAATATACTTACTTAGGTAAGTACATAAAAATTACACAGATGTACCTACCTAATTCCATCAACAAGATAATCTGTGACACATGCAATACCTAAATGAACGGGCAACTTTCCATCCGTTTACGACTAGGTTCACCGGCATCCTGAGCTACGTGATGCCTAACTACGCGAGTCACTGAAGGAAATTCAGACACAAAAGTAAAAGTTCATTTAGAACTCGCCCGTGTGTTGTAAACTTGCGATTATTCGACTGGAGACTCGAAAAATAAACGAATAATACATAAATAACGCATCCCTGTGTCGTGGGAACCACGTAGTACTTAAACATACAAAGACAACAGTTTGGAACAGAAATCTAAATTCATCAATTAAGTTGTTACCCCGCCGGGAAATAAACCCAGGACCTTTTTTGGAGAATTCGCTTTAATTACGAATAGACCGTACATGCAAGTCTCGACGTACTACGACCTTCAATAATTATTCTGTTAAGCCTCCCTTTATACATTTACTTAGGTACAACTTACAAGCATTACTCTGATAGTAGTCTTAATATACAAATTATAAGAATTAATCTGTTATTAATATGACTGTAATATAAACTTAATTCGATTATAGTCGTACGTATAAGCCAAAAAACTTTCGTCTCCAAACGCCTCACGCCTCACGAATCAGCTCGAGTCATGAGCCCGGAGCCCGTGATCTCACGTGTCATCGCGTTATGTAACGCGCGACTCCACCCAACAGTTCAACATTCAGTTTCATTTAGCTAAACACATTGTGTACCTTCTTATATAACAATAGCAATAGCCATCTCTATCAATGTTGTAAAGGACGAGGGGTGGCTCTATACGAAAAATTTTTTTTAAGATAAAATTATAAATAAGTCTGAAAATACCTATATAAGCAAAAATCAGTAGTAGCAAAGACCCTAATTGACACTGACGATTTTGTTTTTATAAATCTTATATATAAAAATTCGTTGTCACGGTGTGCGTAATTGAACTACTCCGAAACGGCTCGACCAATTCTTATGAAATTTTGTGTGCGTATTTGGTAGGCCTGTGAATCGGCCAACATCTATTTTTCATCCCCCTAAATGTTAAGGGTGGTTCACCCCTTAGTTTTTTTATATTATATGCGGTACGAAGTCCGCGGGGTCAGCTAGTAATATATAAACCTTTCTGTCGCCCACAAATGTCGAAGTAAAAAACATGATTGAAGTCAAATCAAATGTTATCATCAATTTGGTACAAATATCAACAAATAAATATAAAAGAACCTGGATGAAAGATTTTTTGCTCGGCATTTTTTTTGTTGATAAATCGTTAGTTGGTAAATACCTATACATATTGACATCATATTATTATTTTCAATACTATAGTAACGGACAATATAAAGCAGGCACCTCATATTTACAACATAAAGTGGGAGTCACAACACAGATATTGTAACAATTTTTCATTGCCTGAAAACACCTGATGCACGAAACCTCTGCGCACTGCATTTCTTGGAAATCAAGCTGTTTCCGACATTTATACAAGAATTGCTCGTTTAATTTAAAAGTACAAAATAGAAACATACTTAGTTCTCTGTAAAACTTTTTTTCTCTCAATTTCTTAATTTTATAACTCATTTTTATTACGTGCCGCCTTCATATTTATCTACACTTCCCAAGGTTAGCTGCCACAGAATGCTATTTACTTTTTACACAGAATCCCGCCTTTGTTTTACTTAAATTATTTAAAATTATTATTAAATTATAACAGTGTAACTTAATAATGCTATTTAGTGACACCCAATGATGTTTCATCACCCAAAAATCTCACCAAAGCATGCGCTCTTGTGTTGCAATTGAAATTAAAAATATAATAAGTATTTTAAAATTATGCAGTAGTTGATGCAGTTTCCCAAGTGGTCGTGGTCGTCGCAAGGCCGGCCCTCCTCCTTGCAAAAGCCCTTTATTCATGATAACCACGGCCTTGGCGACATTCCCCTGTTACTCTCTGTGGTCTAGCTCTGGTACATAACATCATAAACAGACATTTATAGAAGTTTTTTTACACAAAGTACAGTTTTCACCTTTTAAATATTAGAAGGGTTTAGGCCCCAGTAGACCACACGGGTCAAATGAGAGTCGGTGAGTAATATTTACATAGCTATACCTACCTAATTGATGAATGTCAAATACAATTAATTTAATTTAATACCAATTATCCGCGCCTTACTAACAAAATGGCATTAACAAGTAAGTGTATAAGTCCTCCTTTAGAATGTAATCAGTTAATCAAAAGTGTGGGACGTCGCAATTAGTTACAGTGTAGTCGAAGGCTTTATTAGCGAAATTGCGTGACCAATGGACGGACGGACGGACGAACGACGGCTGACACTGATTAGACTATATCCGACCTTGGATTAGGAAATGAACAACGAGTATGTATGCAAAGGCTAAGCGTTTGTCGGTTTGTGTGAAAATAAAAAGTGAACTTAGGCAGTAAATAATAGAGTATAACCCTAATTTATCTTTTAAACATATAAATTGCTTTGTCCTAAAAGATTGACTGACGGATAAACGCACAGCCTAAACCGCTGTTCGTAGAAACCTGAAAATTGGAGTGTGTTCTTTGTATGACGCAGGCATCCGATAAGAAAGGATTTTCCCAAATTCTACCCTTAAGGTGATGAAAAACGGGGACAAAGATTGTAACAAAATGATTTCTTAGTCCAATCTACTTTATTTTTTATTTTAAGGGCCCAATTCTAAAGTCCACGGACGAAGCCGCGGAGATAAGCTAGTCTATCGATAACAGTCTTTTAGCATAGCGTCATCCATTTTCTGTCTAGAACACAAAAATGTAAAACATGATTGCTTCATGTTAGAATTAGCAATACCTATCAGATCTCAGTTCAGTCTGTCTATCCGTAAAGCAAAGACAATTGCTAGCACTGAATGGAATACAAAGAGGATGTGTTCAAGTCAAGCCGGGGTCAAAGATTAGTCGCCAATATCGAAATCACAACGCAATCCTAATATCATTGTGGCGTCCAATTAAAAATAATAATACATTTTGAGAGACGTGCTCGGAGTACAATGTGAAAGGATGTACCATTATGCAAGTGTCATCATTTGTAACAGTGTTATGCAATACAGATTGTAAGGTTTTTAAAGGATATTTCAGTATTGCCAATAAAATTTCATAGAAATGTTTAGTTTTCATTCTCAAAGCGATACTAGAGCTTGCAATTTAACTATTATTGGATTCATGGGCGCACTTAATAAAGGTCGCCTGGAGAGGTACCACTAGTGCCCTCAACCCGCCGTGAAAACTAGTCTTGTGTCAAGTTTTTGTGTTTCGGTTGGGGAGCTGCAGTTTTTTAATTCAAATCGATAAAGTCTGAAGCAATTGTAAAAGATTTTAATAATTCTTTCTCTAACCCAAAAATTCGTTATCCAGAAGTAACGTATATATATATAGCTAGCGTATCCTCAAAATTTTTCAAACAATTTATTTATTTACGTGTAACATTTATTTAACATGTATTATAACAAAGGGCGGATTTTCCGCATTTCAACCATTGGTGGTGAGAAAACTAAAGCAAAGATATTAATAATTACTTTCTCTATTTGAACAATTCATTTACAACGTAATATGCTGTAACAAAAGTAACATGCCGTGTCCTTAAATTTTCAAATAGTAACATAGCGATTTCGTCACTAAAGGCACACATTTAGCATGCTTTGGAATCATCTGCGAGGGCTCATTAACGCGACCGTATTCACTTTCTTTGCGCTAACAACCGGGCCATTGTCTCTCGCAAGCAATAAAACAACCATATCATCGCATCTCACGTTAGACTACACCTAGAGCCGACTGTAGAAAAATTTATCAGCTTATTTATTTATTTAATTTAAATTGAAACTTTGAAATCTTTCAAATCAGACTATCAATATGTAGGTACATTTACAATTCTTCAATATTTAGAATTATAAAAACAAAGGCTATAGATTTCAGACATTACAAGTGAATCATTTAAAATGTAAAACTTTATTTTAAAATATTATGATTTTTTTATAAGAAAACGTTTAAAGGCATTTCGATAAAACTCAAAATTCCTAATCATTTATTGGCACACGATTTTGCAGATTATTCTTATTGTGTTCCTATTGTTCATTACTAAATCTGCCACCATTTAAATGCATGCCACAGAACCGCACCCAGGACCCTACAGTCTACACTTCACCACACGGATCGTAAAAATTACTATTATCTACCACACAGCTCCTAGTCTACCACCACGTAAGCCCCTAACATGTGATTTCCGCGCGTTATCCGCTGATCTGGGTTATCAATAAGTCCATGATGAATATTGTTACAATACATAACACATTACGATATTGTAGTGACAGTCGATGATGTGGCCTCATTTGTAGACTAATAAAATAGCCAATTATCTATGTTACGATTTTTATCACATACTAGCTGTGTCAAGCCGTTTTACCCACTTTAAGAATTGTGACGCTTGACAAAAAAATTTTTCAAATCCGACTTGTAGTTCTGGAGATTAGCGCGTTCAAACAAACAAACAAAGTCTTCAGCTTTATATATTAGTATAGATTTATATATAACTAGATATGCCGCGACTTCGGCCGCGTAGAATTTAATAATTCTAAAATGATTTTAGCCTAAATTACTCCTTATTACATCAGCTATCTGCCAGTAAAAGTCCCGTCCAAATCAGGACAGCCGTTCTAGAGATTAGCCTAAACAAACAGATAGATGGACAAAAATAGTAAAAAAAGTTATTTTAGTAGATATATTATGTACCGTGTATTTATATGTACCTATTCAGTAAAATGTGGTTATTTTAATATTACAAACGAACTCTCCAATTTTATTTATTTGTGTAGGTAAATTACTATGTATAAAGCTTATTAATTCACGTTACCAGTAAGGTATTATAAAGTGACTTTAAAACTTTGTCTTATCACTACTTCCCTTGCTTTGATATGTTATGCTGTCACACAGTACCTAAAGGAAGCGATTTAAGCAATTTCCAATTCACAAACAAAGCTTCGAAGATAATTATGACACGCAGAATGCAAAATTGAAATTGAATTGTTGGAAATGCAAAAATTTCATCACTTTAACATTTCACGACGCGACGCGACGAACGCTGAACGCTGTTACAATTTCGACATGAAACCATCTTAAAGGGTTCGATGCAACGCGATAAAAAATGCTATTTGATTTTTCAAGGACATTCGCTGTATATTTTATTTATCTATGCATGTAAAGTTGAAGTGTCACGATTTATTTTTCTCTATACACATAAAACGCTTTGTCCTCAATGACAGACTGACGGATCAACGCACAGCCCAAACCGCTGATCGTAGACACCTGAAACTTGGAGGATGTGTTCTTTGTATGACGTATGTATTCGATAAGGAAGGATTTTCCGAAATTCTACCCCTAAAGGGTGAAAAACAGAGGTAAATATTTTATGGGAGGACAAAGTGATTTCTTGGTCCAATGTACTGTATTTTTTATTTTTAGGGCCCGATTCTAAAGTCCAGGCGGACGAAGTCGTGGGAGTATGCTAAAGTCTATAATATTTATTTTATATAGTATAGATATGTTAGACATATCTATACTTAATAATATAAAGCTGAGGAGTTTGTCTGTTTGTTTAAACGCGCCAATCTCAGGAACTACTGTACCGATTAGAAAAATTCTTTTTGTATATGATAGCTACATTTGTGAGGAAGGTTATAGGCTATCAAGCATTACGCTACTATCCTTAACGCGGGTTAAACCGCGTGGCACAAGTAGTACTTATCACATATAATATAAGTATTCACATTTATACAATTTCAAATTGAAATTGTATAAATACACATAAGTCTGTTGTTTCATTTGTTGTCCATAAAAATACGGTTACATCTATAAATGTGCCGTAATTTAATTTACATGTACAACTCATACATTACAGCAATTAAAAATGAAATGCTTCTGATGCTTTAACAGTTATTTAATGCGCAACAATCGTTTTTCATGGCAATAAATCATCCTTGTTATTATATAAAGAATGGCTAAATTTTATGACGAGGTTCGAGTGTCTTAATACTATAATTGCTCTCATTACCACGGCTGTCGCGTGCCTCTTGCTTTTATGGCACGATAGTGAGCGAATAAGCTATAAACTGAGCTAATTAACCGTAATTAATCTGCTAGCTGACGCGGCGAACTTCATACCGCCTCAAAAGAAGTAAATTATACAATACTAGCTGTGCCACGTGGTTTCACCCGCGTTAAGAATAGTAGCATAATGCTTGATAGCCTATAACCTTCCTCATGAATGTGCCTGTCATATAGAAAAAGAATTTTTCAAATCGGTCCAGTAGTTTCGGAGCCTATTCAATACAAACAAACATTCAAATCGTTCTTCCTAATAATATTAGTATAGATAAACCCTCTTGAATCGCTCTATCAATAGCTGAAAACGGCATTAAAATCCTTTGGGTAGTTTAAAGGGCGAACGGACAACGGAAACGACTTCAATTTATACTTTGTAAAGAGAGAGAAAAAAAAAGCAAATAGCTTATGAAACAAAACTAAACAGAACTAAAGAGCAAAAAATAGGTCGGAGTACGACACCT
>DWQK01004355.1:0-10516 GCA_018231225.1 Noctuana stator
CTTTACCACTTTTTTTTTCGTTTAAAAAGAAAAAAATTTACAATGCACAGACTATAAAGATAGTTCTACATTAATAATTTATTCTGTATTTAATTATAAAAGCAAGTTATTTACGGTTTTAAAATAGCGTTTCTAATTAGAAATATGCTTATATCTTTATTGCTCTACATTTTTAAATAGGTACCTACGTATCTATGCAATTTATTGAAATAATGTGGATTGGATATTGAATATTTTTTTAAATGTACCTAAAGTTACAGAACGAAAATATTTATATTCTCAATTTAAAAGTAATTCCGCCCTTTCAACATCGCTCGTTGTACGTCGATTTTAAAACGACGACCGACGGCGCGCCGCGAATTTATTTTTGAATTTGGAACGCACCGCCATTTTGACTTGTATACGAAATAATTCTTGCATGTTTTCAGTGATAATAACGCGTGTGATTTAGCTTTGCAGTGATTGATGATCTTTCTAGCTAATTTTGAAATATTTTGTCAGGAGATAGGTACCTATAAGTGTCGACGGATGAATAATATTTGTCGCGGCGGAAAATTTTGTCGTTAAATTAATGTTAAATTGTTATTGGCTGGGTGATGAAACCAGTTGAAACTGATAGTTTTCAAATGGTTTTTAAAATCAAGGCAAGACACTTAGGTATTTGGAACTAATTGGAACCAAAGCCATCAAAAATACAGTGTACCCACAATACAATAGGTACAGTGAAGCGCATATTGGATCTAAAAATG
The DNA here is from genome assembly GCA_018231225.1 of Noctuana stator. Lineage (NCBI taxonomy): Eukaryota > Metazoa > Arthropoda > Insecta > Lepidoptera > Hesperiidae > Noctuana > Noctuana stator. The sequence goes on from DWQK01004355.1 coordinate 750, forward strand.
TAATTAGGTCTAAATTTTCCTTGAATTAAGAATTAAAACTATATCGCTCTGCAAGCGACTTCACTAATTAAGCAACCACTGGCGAATTTCATGCGCGCTTCCGTGCTTCGGAGGGCACGTTAACCCGTCGGTCCCGGTTGTTATCAACAGTTGGACGGGTTGACAGCATCACACATAGTTCCGCTTCCAACTCATAGCTCTACAAATCAGCATTGAAGCAGATTGGTAGAGTATGCTCCAGGTCCACCCCAGTTGTGGAGAAACCCATGCCCAGCAATGGGCCTTAGAAATGGTTGCAACCAATAAGGTATAGTTATACAGTTCAAAAACAAATCAACTTTTGATTTACTATTACTACTATATTTTTGTAGATATTTTCGATAATACTTAGGTACATTTATTAGACAGATAGGTGTTCATGAACCTAAACAGTAAAACATGAAATTTCAAAACCATACCTTAGAATGTAGGTAGGTACCTACTTCTAACGTAGTAGGTAATTCCCTACCGCATTTTGCTGTCTACACAATACTGTAATAAAATGTAGGTTGCAACGCAGGTACCTTACATTTATTAAATTACCAACAGACTGTCTAAAACACTAAAACCGCTATTAATTAACGAAATAAAATACAAGTTATGGGTAACTATTACCATACCCTAGTGTGTAGCTAAATAATATTATGTAGATATAAATAATCGCTTATGTACATAATTACACACGCAACGCGTAATTATAGTTGTGAACGCAACAATATCGTAGGTAAAACATAGAAATACATACATTAATATTGCATTAATCAAACCGATCGGAAATTTAAATTATTGGGCCTGAATTTGCAGGCTCGCATGGCGAGTGCATAGCCGCGTGTGGGGTCGCGGGCGGCGGGCCCCGCGTGGGGGCGGCGGGCCCGGGTGGGATCACGCACACCCCAACTATCGCAGCCCCCTCGCGCCCCAACTATTCGGGGGAGGCAGCGGGCACGAAAAAAATATAATAGTATTCCACCTGCGTCGACCGGGCGAAATTTGTCGGTATTGACGTACCGCTAAATGTATGCATGCATATTGTCCGCCATTTTGTTCAATTTAATAAGCGACGCTACTGTTATAACCCGTCCGTGGCTTTGTTCTCAATTCAAATTATTTAGAGGTAACAGAACAAAAATTACGAAAGAATGGCCGAAGAAGTTGGCGAGCAATAAAAGTGTTTCTCGGAGCGCTTGTTCCCACGATGGAACAAAGTTTTGTTCCGACTGGATTCCTTATTTTTCCGAGTGCTTTTTTTTTTAATTTTCACCGCGGTGCTATCTCGCGAATGCTTCAGTGGTCAAATAAAAACTTAAAGGAGCTCTCGACGAGCAACGACATCCTTGGAGACTTCCTTTTACAGTTTTTGTAACTTTTATTTTATAATTTGCTGTGATTTTTATTTATAAAGAGTAGATACTTATACTCTTTATTTATTTATATTTGAGTAAACGAGTTCGTATCATAAAATAATTAATGAGTCAGCTATATTTGATTAGAAAGGACAAAGTTATTAAATTCATACTTAGAAAATCTTGTGTAAAGTTCATTGTCTACCTAAGTGTTTTCAACCCTTTTTATGTCCCACTGCTGGGAACCGATCTCTCCGCACAACCGGGGCAGACCTGGAGCCTACTCCACCACGCTGCTCTAATGCGGGTTGGTGGAGGTCTACCTAAGTATCTACTTGTAAACAAAAACAATACGTTTACCTACTTAGATACCCTCAGACGTGCCATTGTACTCAATCCTTAATTTAACGAATACAATTTACACTAATGTAATGTATATATTGATGCAGTTTTAAAATAACTGAACAACTACTTCCAGACACAGATGGCGCCGTATATTGAGTAAATAAATAGGTACAATACAACAATGTACAAACGTACATTTTGCAATAAGTTTATAACGCCTGTTATCAAAATAAGTTGAAACACAATTACAGCGCACCTATGTACTTATGCACGCGTACAGTCCCGTGTAACGGACGTGGATACAACACAAGTATCCACACGCCGATAGGTAGGTACATTGCAGTACAATCGACCGTACCTACCTACTAGGGCGAAGGCACGCGAGAGGTGAACGAGATCAGATGAAATTTTCAAAAATAATGTTCATTGACATGGCTTTGAGATAAAGAGAGAGAATTATTTTATAAAAAGTAGTTACTTTCAAGCTTGGGAATGGGAAGAAGGACAGTTGCGACTGATTCAATTTAGTATTATGTTAAGATTTTAAAAAAATCTCTTTGGAATGGCGTCTTGGCCGTTTGGCTATTTTGCCAATGACAAGTAGAGATTTGAAATGACTATTGCATCAGCTTTAAACTGGTTGAAATGTCTGAGGTGATTTTTGTATCAACAAGCGAACAATTTTATTGATAACGACTCCTATTCGATCTTAGATATAATCGTATATTTTGATATATTCTAGCTATTTTAAGATCTTAGGTATGGTTTTGAATAAAATCGGTTGTGATTTTATTGTTTCTGCTGTAAAAAAAAAAACAAAGATTAGTAGTTCTATGTAGACCCAATAACTAAACACTACACCTATTAAATTAAAATGTTAATCAGTAGCAAATTTTATAAGTCAGAAATAATTTTTAAACTTAAACGTAAACAAAACGCGATTAACAACAGTCACCAAAAACATAATCAAATTAAAAAAAAAACGTTACTGATATTTTAGTTGTAATTTTCGTCTCCACACTTGGACCTGTTCCGAACATTCAAGTTAAGAAAGATAGCTAGCCAACTCCTGAAAAGGGTACACGTTTCTAGAGGAGTAAAAAGATTCAAGCGGGCGAGGGAAAGCGAGGGAAATAAAAAAAATAAGCGTTTTGTGCCGAGAAAAATGCAAAACGAACAAAAGTAGTTGGCAAGTTTTCTCAAACTTGTTCTAGGGTTGGCGCTAACGAGTTTTCCACTTAGTTTGGGCGTTATCTTAATGTGTAGTTTTACATTTTTCGCAACGTGCCTTTGGCTGGTTTGGTCCGGTCAAATCCGGTTTTGCAAATGCGATTGCAAGTAGTTTCGAAGTCGTTTTTGCGAGATTTTATAACAATGATTTAATTTTTGCCGCCTGCTGTGTTTGCGGCGCTTAACTGCTAACATTACATAATTCCAAAATTGTTTGTTCGAAAACTCTCAATATTAAAGGTAGAAATGTTATTTTTTATTCTGTAGTTATAATTATTTTTCTGTTTTAGGTAAGGACGCACTTAACCTCTAGAAACTTCGGGCGTAGTCGGTACAAGGATAAGTGACTGCTAGTACTCGTAGATACCTATGACATATAAGTATTTTCAGACACGCCATGCATCCATGCTTCGAAGTTTCGGAGGACCCGTTACATAAACCGTCGTTCCCGGTAGTAATCGATACTAGTAGCTAGTAAATTTATGACAGTAGTAATAATTTTCTAAATTAAATTTGCCTTACGATTATTTTGATTTACATTGATACAATTTCTAGCAACTACAATGTTCATAGTTGTGTATTAAACTCAATATTTTATTATAATATTAAACAATTAATTTACGCCTTAAAATTCCAATTTCAAATCTCATATTCGTAACTAACTTCACCCCAGCCCTAAGACACAGACTAACACAGACATAGATTGAGCAGAAGTTAGGTTGGCATCCCTGGCCCCTGCTCTACAATTATTTTTATTCCCTAGTCTGTGCACTTTGACTTTAAATCTGAAAAGACATTTCGCATCCACTCGACGATTTAAAAATTCAAGCGCCAATTCTGTTGAATATTCATTGGTTATCGCGGAATAGATCTTTGGACTTCAGTATAAACTAGTTAGTTCTTACTCGTATGTAGAGATTGGGTTTAGGTCTAGGAAATTATTGTAGGTAATTAAGGTTCCGCTAGATCCACAGGGCGCAGGGCCGGGCAGAGTGGCGCCGCTTAGGGGAGGCCTATGTCCAGCAGTGGACCTCCAAAGACTGATGGATGGACTGAATTAAGTTTCAATAAAGTTTGATGTTCTTAGTAACAAAGAGCTGTTTTTACTTTAGGACATAGTCTCGAAGTGTTTTAGATCCTAATTTAAAAATCCGGGTTTAAGAAAAGAAAAGATCATGTTTGATCCTTCAAGATAAGTAAAAGATTCGAAACAATATTTAGACTATTGTGTAGAGATGATTAGCAATAACACACCAACCAATTTGTAGAGCATTGAAATTGCCTCGCGCACTTTAATTTATTAATTTCGTGCGATAAGTATCTGTAAGAACAGTTTTATAGCTTAGAATAATAACTTAAAAAAGTTGGTTTGTGTCGTTAGACTTTGAATCCGGTTCTCTAGAATAAAAGTTTTAATTCTTAACTACTGGGCAATCATCGCTATTCATTAAGTTAAAACCGGTTAAACACCTTTTGCTACTCAATAAATTTAAAAATAACTGTAATTAAGTCTAATTGACGACCCGCGTGGTGTAGTGGTTATCAGGTCAGTCCACCATTCGTATGGTCCCGGGTTCAATCCCCGACGGGACAGAAATTTAAACGATGAATTTATATTTCTGTTCTCGGTCTGGGTGTTTGTGTATTTGTGTTTGTATGTGTCTATGGCACCCACAGGGAATCCCAGTGTGGGGCTGTGAGCGTGAAACGTTATTATTATTATTATAATTTAATTTGTGACATTAATATAAAAATTATTATTTTTTCTTTATTTTTTTTTTCTGTCTTTCTTTCAAAGTCAAAATAAAAAATTTGTATTGATCATAAGGTACGTACACTGGATGAACGTCCAATAATACGGCACGTCGGCTTTAGGCGCCCTTTCTTTCTTTATTTCTTTCTTTCTAATAACACTTTTACGTTTCGTCTTTAGTGCTATATTGCTTTAACTTCTTACGCATAATTTATAGATTCAAGTCATTTTCAAAACACGTTCCCGTCAACACTAAAACCATTGACCGTTAAAGACAAAAAATTGTAACATAATACTCTTTCATAAATCATCCATTCGAAATTAACCCTTCACCTATTTTTTGTTTCTATCCGGAACTATTATTCGTTAACCCTTTGATTACCTGTTTTGGGAACACGATTGAGGGTCCGGTGTGTCAATCTGTATTATTTTTTTTTATTTTAATTATTATTTCGGCGCAATTTCGTAACGAGAATGATTAATAAAAGTGATTGTTGTTTCGAAGCTTGCGAATGTGTGAGAATTAAATGCTGGTTTTTTTGGCATGTTTGTTTTTAAACTTAACGCATTGATAAAATTATACTTTTTAATGTACTTAATTTTGTACCAAGTGGTGTAAAAATTGTTATTTAAGTTTTGCATCCTGTGAACTGTGCAACACATAATAAAGGCAATATTTTAATTGCATTAAATATTACAATCGATGAGCATTCTATATGGAATTTAAAATGTAAGAGTTACCTACTACCTTCGTCTGTGTTTATGTTTTTCGTGTTTTCAATTTCAATAAATAAATTACAATTGTTTCCTTTATTTGTCATTTGTGTAGTTAGTTAGTTAGTTCTATTGTTATTTTTATATAGGTACCGTGCTCTTAAAGTAATAATGATTCTGTATTTCAATAAAAACGTACCTACCTATCTATTCAAAAAGATAACAATTACTACAGACAGATACAATTGCGGATATGAATCCAAGAGCTATAATAACAATAATAACGAAATACGGACCGTAAAATTTCACCACATTGTTCGCCGGGGTCCAAAGCGCCAAAACTTAAGGGTTGTGACCTCATGCTCTTTTAAACAAAGACTTCTGGACAATGACCCGCAAAAAAGTGGTCCGCAGCTGTCCATGGGTATTCGTTGGCCAATATCACCCGAAATAATAGTTCCGACACCATTATTATGCAAATTTTCATTCTTTTATTTTATCACAGGTACGAAACATCTTCCGGGGCCTTTGTGTCCGAGTCCCTATGTTTGTGGAGTCATTTTTGACGCGGCAAAGGAAGGGTTGAGTGTTTTTTTTTTCGGAAATCGTTGACCGGCTGCATCGTGGCTAATTTGATGAATTGCGTTGCATATGGCAGCCGTTATTATTATTTTTGATGGTAACATTGCGTTATTTTTGTTATTACGAGGCATGTTTTAATGTCGATCACAAAATGTTTCATAATAAATTGTAATAATAACTGAATTTTACTGTATAATTAACTTTTGTATCTTCCCTAATTCTGCCACTTTTTAGGTGAATGGAAAGACAAATTAAAAAGAAAACAGTCTCCACTGATCTGTCAAAACAATTGGCGCCAAATCTTTCCATCCAATTAAAATGCAGCCCGATCATCCCCACATTCGATTGTTCGAAAATTGAATTTTAATCACCGATTCTTTTCTCACAATGGCGGCCGGAGAATGCCAAAAAATAAGGAAAATGGCGAAAATTACTTTCGTTCAGAAATGGGTTCGATTTATTCGGGATTGAAAGGAGCGAGAGCAATTATCTCGAGTATCTTTTGAGTTCAAATTAAGTGAAAAAACTTAGGCGCGTTTTTCGCTTGTTAGGGCGGAGGTTAAAGACGAAAATCTTTGACTTTGTTTTTTTTCTTGAAGGGAGGCATGAAAATTTGGTATCTTTCTGCCTATGATTATTTTTCGTTGTCATTTTATATCTATTTTACAACCTTTATTTCTTTATTTTACTATTAAATTAATTACACTTTGGGATGCAAAAGATTTTTAATATTTTTAAGATGCTCTACATAAAGTAAATTAAAAAGTTATACCTAGTTGAATTTTTTTTTATTTTTCCCGCAATACGTGTACGTAATATAAAGAACTCAGCCAGTATTAACAGATAAGTGTAGTATTATGTTATTATAGGCATCAAATGTTGCATCAGCCGGCTTCTAACGGGACCGTGCAATACCGCTTCGGACTGGTTGCAAAAATGCCTACATGTAGGTAGGTAAGTAGGTATATCTATAACACTCTATATTCTGTTAGATAAGCAGCCTTAACCACGTGTAAGTTTGAGCTGTTTTGGTCTTTTTAATCTTTTTAAAGCGCCCGGTAAGTACCCACGCATGCACACATTGAAACAATTTGTCAAACTCTTATTTGCCTTTCCAAAATTTTTAGTGTGACACTACGGGTTTGTTTGACTTGTTTCACAAACAAACTAATTACCTACATACATCATTGATGTATTTGAGATATACCTACACTTAAAAATTGCAATTAAATTATCTTCGGTTACCTAACCTATCGCGCTTGCGAAATGCGCGTTAGATTAGAACCAATGCGAAAAATTGCCGTGCATAAAGGCTTTTAAGGTTAGATTCCGTTAGAAGTATAACGCCGTGTTGCGTGCCGTCTCGACCTTTGCGGCGGGGGTTAACTTGTTTACGGCTAAATACCGCTCGATCTACCACACCTCGGTTTGTCTATGTGTCGAAATTTGAGATAGTGGACTAAACTGTACGTAATTAATAGATTTGGTATCTGTTATGTTGGCCGAAACGCGGGAATCCAAGTCAAAGGGCATGAGACGTTCGAAGACTTTGAAATGACATAAAATAAGTACTGTTTTGGCTGTGCTTGTATCACAGAGAAAATATATAATGCAAAGGCTCTCTAATAGGAACGTAATTTCGTGTTTCTTTGTTGCCAACAGTTTGCAACTTTTTGAAAAGAAAGGAATCATTGGATTCTACGTCATTGTTGTAGATAATCTGCACTGTGGAACTTATCTCGTACCTATCTAGGAATTGAATATAATGTATACAATACCTACATATTAAATACTTAAAAATTAAAGGAAATTTAAAGGTTTAAAAACATACCGTTAATTGTTGCGAAATAGACAGCCAATGTTATTTATAGGTTATTTATAGTTTTCTGCGGCGCGGAAGTATTTTTATTCTATTTTTAAAATTAAAATAGCGAATAAACAAAAATAAATGGTTCGAATCGATTCAATGATTTTTTAAAAAAGTTAATTTATACCTAAAATATTTTTCAAAGATAAATCATAGCGTACTAAGATATGCGAATGGTATACATTAACACACCCACTTCTGTATCAAATAATGTACACGACACAATATCGGCAATGTATTGTCATAATAATGGCTGAACACATTAAATCCATTGTCTTTTAGCTGGTCGTAATTAAATTAAAAAAGTAAGAGGGACACGCAATCCTATTCTTTGTTGCTAATTAAAGAAACGGCTTTGGAAGAACGAGAGAACGGTAAGTAGCAAGTTGGGAGTTTAAAAAATAAAAAGGTTTCGGGCTGTTGTTTCATTGTGGGAGCTGAGCGACCTAACTTCTGTAACTGACCTATTGATATTAAATTTTAGTACCTATATCTATACTTATATATAAAGCTGAAGAGTTTGTTTGTTTGAATGCGCTAATCTCTGGAAGTACAAGTCGGATTTGAAAAACTCTTTTTGTGTATGATAGCTACAGGTATGAAGAAGGTTATAGGCTATCAAACATTAAGTTACAATTCTTAACGCGGGAAAAATCGCGGGGCACAGCTAGTCAGATATAAATATACAAAAATGTATAATACATAATGTTTAAGATTGCAGTTTATTTAACTTAGCAATAATATTGTAGAGATGGAGGCGTTGCTACTCTCAAGGACTGAGGTGAGAGCCTCGTATAACGTATTTCAGGCATCCGCCCTCAACAAAACCCAAGGACTTCCCGCAAGACTTGCTTCATATCGGGTTATGAAGGCAGCGGTGGTACCTCCCTAGACCAGGTACTAGTTTCTACCACTAATTTGGGACTATTATAACACCAAGCATGCCTTCAACCCTTTTTATGTCCCACTGCTGGGCACGGGTCTCTTCCCACAACTGGGGAAGACCTGGAGCATACTCCACCACGGTGCTCCAATGCGGATCGGTAGAGCTTGGTGCTGCTTCAATGCGGATTGGTGGACACCAAACATAAAACACTAAAATTCTAAATAGTATAAATAGATTCGTCTATTTCGTCCACATTCGGAATACTGATAGCTCTCGATAACGTACTCGAAAAACATTTAGTTCACTAACTCGCCGTTCAAAGCGTTGAAGTATAGTTTGAACCTTTTTTTTGTAAAAGGGAAACATGTTCGAAAGTTTCGCATCGGAACAGTATTGAGATAATAAAACAATTACGACGATAATGAGTCAGTCCATCACTCTCAGTCGTTGGTAGAACAAGCGGCTTAAAGAGAAATAGCATTCGCGTGACGGTTTTTAGAATTTTCGTTCATTCTTTATCTTTTTATTTCATTTCGTTTACGATTTTGCGATGTTTTTGACGATGACAAACTAAGGTAATGACTGTGGCTAATGGTTTTTTAAACGTTTATTCTGAAGTGACGTTCAAAAATGATATTGGCTTTATTTATTGTTATAATGATTGACTATGATATTGTAATTTATTTATCATCAAAATTAGCTTTTTCCGGTTTTTCCAACCATACCTATTTTTATCTTATTTTTACTGATACAAAAATGAATTTTAGGACTTCACGATGATTTTATAATTATTAAATCCTTTAATAACTTCTATGAACCAATTCAGTAATAGGTACCTACCTATAATTCCTTTAAACAATTCACTTTAGGTAAATTGTAAATCACTATGCAACATGAAGTTACTTAAGCCATTCGATACGCAACTTGTTAAGTACCATCCCAAAATCAGGTTCCCGCTCCGCACCTGTTGGGATCAGATGTTACGAAAATCCGGTAAAAAGTCACAAC
>DWQK01004356.1:0-10515 GCA_018231225.1 Noctuana stator
AACATTCCCTAAAGACTTACTAAAGCATATCTCGGCTCGTTCTGGTAAATGGTCCCAACCCGGGTCCAGTTGAAGTGCTCCAGCAGCCGGATCCGAGGCATGTTGAACGCGTTCTCCGAGGGCACGATGCGAAAGAAGTTCGGGAAGGCCTCCTTCGTGAACATCGGGTGCGTGTCGGCGTATGATAGCTGAGAGAAACATAAATGTTTTTTAATATTTTTGTATTTGTAATTGATTTATGAAATATTAAAGAATCTGGACCCACTGGAAAGGTAGGCCATGACTGACTTCTAATATTACCTGAGTCAAGTGCCAATGCTTTGATGCTTTCGCGATGGGATCGGTGACATGTGTGCAGGCGGCGCCGAACAGCATGAGCTTGTGCGGCCCGCTGTGCATCATGTCGAAGAAAGACTTCACCCCCACTGCTGCATTGCACTAAATGAAAGGAAAAATACTTATATTATTGTGAGGAATTCCATGTGTATTTAACTTAAGGGTTTATTTTGGACGATCCGTGTGGAGTGGTTACCATGAATTTGAATTTAGCACGGGTTTAATTGATCTATCTGTAATCTAACTGTCCTGGCTCTGGGTATTTCTGTAGTTGTAACTATAGCACCCACGTCAGAAAATCCTAGTGTGGAGTTGTGAATGTGATGCGTTATTAATTAACCGACTTCAAAAAAGAAGAAGTTTCCCAATTTGACTGTATATTTGTATGTTTGTCACCTAATAACTTTTGGCTGGATGAATCGATTAAAACTGTTCTTTTTATTTGTAGAAAGATGGTGCTTACCGTTTGGTCCCATTTCAATTGAGTTCACTAACAATGGCATCCATGAGAAAACCATTGAAAAAGAAAAAAAAGAAAGAAGACGAAGCAGTTTCTTACCTCAGTGTCATTCCACCACATGTGCAGCCGGTAGTTCCGCAGCACGGAGTCGTGCTCGTTGACGTGGTCCAGCGCCAGCTTCACGCTGGGCATCACCCCACGACCTACAGCGGTGTTAACATAGCTTTGGTACTTAGCTCTTACAAACAGCAAACAAAAACCTTATGACTCATAAAAGCAGAACTAATCTGAACTTTGTAGATAGGTTCTTCAACACTCGTAAATAGAACTTCTATCCCACGATAAGTTTAGCAGTACGTTATTCCTAAGAAAACTAATTAAATCAGAACCGCTTCGTTAGGCACTAATTACGTACAAAGGTAGATTTAATTAAAGTTTGTTCTTGCGGCTTACTCATCAGTAAATTGATGTTTGGGAAGTCTATTTTCCCTAAGAACAAAGTGATAAGTTTTCCTTATACGAAAATGTAGTTGGTTACAAGTAGGTACATTATTAGATTTTCAGAGTATAAAGTTATTGAAAAGGATAGTACAGAAGAAAGTAATATTCTATCATCTGTAACAAAGGTTCTGAATAGTCATCCTTTTCGTTAAGTTAAAATAAGTTTCGTTAAGCTAAAAAAGGTACAGTAAAGTACATACCACATTTACCTAAGTTCATTAGACATTTCGTAAATATATCCAGGTGTACTAAACAAAAAAGGCAGCATTCTTCAAACAGATGATATCAGCTTTGTCAGGATTGTTAATGTTTGGTGTCCAAGAATATTATAATTATAATCACTCTTGCTGTAAGCAGATCTAGCTTCAAATTTTGTCTTTTCGCAGAGTAAATGGAAATAGGGAAATTAGTAAATACCTATAAGTAAAATAAAATCCTCAAAGTTTCCAAGTTTCTAGCTCCTCAAATACGGAGCTCATAAACAACAAGTTGATAGATACCAGTGTTTGAGTTCTCAACTCCCTTGCCGAAGGGGAAGAAGCCGGCTATGTAGACGTCGGTGCGGCGGTTCAGGATCGCGTCCAGATTCGGCTTCTGCGGGACGCCCTGGCTGAGGCCCAGGACCAGCAAGAGGAGAAGCATCCTTCAAGCTGTGAAAAAAGATCAGGTATTAATCAAGAGATGGTAAAACTAAAAAAGGTTGAAACTATTTCACAACAATCGGCGATTACACCGTAGGTATTAGAGTAGGCCTGAAACTCATTTTACGGCCCACTGTTGGGCACGGGTCTTTCCTCCCAAGCGGCAAAGTCCTGGAGCATACTTCACCACTTGGTGGAGATCATAGAGTACCTATACTTTCTTTCATATATGCGATCAATAAAGTTACCACACGTAGGTACTACCAACACACATTAGGCCTCACGACTGAGCATCATTTTGGTTATATACAGTCTATTTCTTGTAAACAAAACCAGTTTGTTTAGGACCTCAGGACGTCACACAAACGAGATTCTAAAGCCAAAAAGCGAAAGTCATTTATTGACACGGGTGCCCTCAGGCGACCTATTGTGCGTAGGGATCAACCCTTCCTGCGTCATGCTCTGTGTAATGTCGAGGTTTTCAAACTTTGGTAGATCACCAGACTATATAAGATTCCCAAAATTCTTTAAAGTCAAATCGATTCTCAAAAAAGTGTGAAGATTAGATGTAACGATGCGAATTTTGTGTCGCGTGTAAGTTTTAGCTTTCAATTCAGTTTATACATAGTATTTAAATAGGTTATTTAATATCACTACATGTATGCTTAAATCTTTAAAACTGCACAACGGATTTTGATGCGTTTTTTTTTAATAGATAGAATGATTGAAGAGGAAGGTTTATTGCACCCGTGCGAAGCCGGGGCGGGTCGCTAGTTTATTTATAGACTGAAGCCAACATTTTAGTTCCCTAATACCGAAGCGAGATCATTTTTCACGGACCCCCACTCACAACTTGTATATCTACCCCCATCTTGTTTCAAACCAGTCTATTCCCCCTGGGGGTACATCTGGACCACTTTGGGAATCACTGATGTAAAGATTATTATGGCATTGAACGTAAAATCGATCACTAAGTCTTGTGAAAACTTTTCTTCAACTTACAATTTCATCTCAATCCTAGAAGTAGAGTAAAATTATAGTTTCGATTTTTATCTGTAACAGCTATTTAAAACTATTTTATTAATCCTGAACAACAATAAAGGAAGTTCAATTTTTAAATTTGTGTCGAATTAAGTATATAGTTATTCTATTTTTAAATATTTAACAACATGAATAAAATAGCATCTAGGGACTTACCTGGACTTATTATCAGCGATTAAAACATTCACTCATTACAAACTAACCGATGCACTTTTATCACATTGTCACCATATTAGAATAATTGTGGCTGAAATTTTATGAAAAATACGGGTTTTCATGAAAATCATTCTTTTCCCGACTTTCACGCAATCTCTTCAGGACCGGACTGAGAATATGGGAAGTCGTCTACTTATCCAACAAACAAAAATGAACTGTAAGTAATTTGCAATAAGACATGAGATTCCATAACATCTATACGCTCATGCTATTTCTTGTTAGCGTTTATTTCTCGTAAGTATTTTTAATAATGCTTTTTGAATTTCAACTTTATGCGCTTATACAAGGGTTGTCTTTCTCGTGGCGAATAAAGTACTTAGAGCGTTTAGTGAAATAAGGAGCAGACCAACAGGCTATATTGGGCCTTTGCGCTGAAAATCGATACAGGAAGGTTTGGTTTTGAAGGGATGGGATTACACAATAGTCGAGATTACACAGAAACATGACCACCTTTTGAGGGTTCAGCTAAGGAATGGAAAAAAAGAGCAAATTTATAAAAGAAGGCCATATTCACGCGTTGTTCCCCATTCCCCTCCACTCGCCCTCTTTCGTCCTTGTTTCTCAATGATTTTTTAAAATTTAAAGACCTGCCTTCATCCCGCTTAGACCGGGGCCTTCTTTCAGCAGTACGTTTATAGCAGCTTGTGTTGTCCTTGCATAAAATATTATTATACCTACTGGAGAAAATTTTTCAAACAATCAGTAATGCTAACAGACACTACTTACAATTTCTCGATGTAATGGAACGTTTTAAAAATTAACAAATTATAAATTTCATCATGTCAGTAATGGAGGGTCGTGAAATTATCACCTGCTAGTTCACGTTTAGGTTATGGGCCTACTGATAGAAAACTCTTTATTATTTTCATACTTCATTTCGTGGGCAACGGTGTCTAGTATCGATAAAAATTCCACCCTTTCCCACCCTAAATAGCTCATAGCTACCGTTTCTACGCATGCGTAAACACCAGGGTGTGTCTAACCCGGGCCAAACATTTGTTACCATACTCCAGTACCTACTAAATGTAGGTACTGTGATCTGGTGTTTGAGCAAATATTGGCACTAATCAACCAACATTTAATAGAAATTTAATCATAACTTGCTATAATTAATAGAAGCAACTAGTACCTAAATCCTGACAAAGATACTCTAAGATGATAAGATATTAGTTTTATTATGTATAAACTTTTATTTAACAATATTCTGTTTGAACAAGAGTAACGTAGTCAGCGACTTCGAGAGCTAGGTCACATTAAACTTTATTAATGTTAAAGATGGCTGTGAATTTCTCTCTTCAGCCTAGATACAAGTTAGTCTATTACAGTGGTTTTTTTTTAATATAAGATAAGACGTTAGAGAACACTGATTTTCATGGAATATAATGAGACATGAAGAAATTGACTGTTGTAAAAATACCCATTTGTTTTTCGCAGTTATTTTAAAATAACGACTATTGACGAGAACGTCGAGATTGTCGGTAGACAAAATTAAAATACTTATCAAGTAACAAACCGTACAACAACCCTCTAGCGAATCTGACAAAAAAATTGAGATTAACAGATTATAATTATAAAAAAAATATAGAAAAAATGTAAAAAAACATTTAGGTATATACGTACGTAATTTTCGACTATAATTAGAAAACTTGAAAGTCTTTAATTGATTGGCTATAAATTGATTTGACAAATAATCTGCCATATTGCCATTATAACAAAAACGTTCTACTCTCTTTATAATCTACAATTAGCGTTCAAAGAAATTTCTCGTTTTTGTTGCAACAAACGTAAACGGAAACAAGAAACATTTAAATTATAGTTCTGCAATAAATTTTAAATATATTCAAAACCATTTTCGTATAGATAATGTCAAATAAATTACATGATGTCTATAAAATTACGTTCCGTGTCAAGCAATTTCGTTGAAAAATGAAAAGTTCCACATAGGCGGTGTGACGCTGACAACACTACGTGCCAATACGTGGCCCTAGTACAAGTGATTCATGTGTCTTGTTTATATTTTTTACTATAAAAATCCGTTAAAAAATACTCTAGAAGCCGTAAGTATCGCAAAAATATCTCGTATGTGATTAATCCTCAAAAATTCAATTCCAAATTCAGTGTTCTTATGTGTCTAAACTGTTTTTAAAATTACGCTGTCTTCTGTCAAACTTAGTGAGATTTTTTGGGATAATAATAGAAATTTACGTGTTTTATAATATTTACCAAGTATAATTACATTCACACCATCAAGTTTAAGTCTTCTAAAATACAGTTCAATCAATAGATGTCCCATTTTTGGAGTATTAATCAGTTGTGTGATGACAATTAGTTGCGTGATATTCGAATAAAAAACAAGTTTTGGTATGGAAGTATTGTTAGTATTTTGTATAGAACGGCAGATTTTTAAGTATATTTTTATGTAGATGTGAATTAAATAAGTCATAACCTAAGGACGAAGGCAATTGGATAAATACACATACTCAACTCCGAGTAGTCTTATGTTATCAGACATGATGTTCATAACCATCTGTGAATAGCCAAATACGGTGATTGACCCCATATTTCCTGTAGTGATAACTGTCTAAAACATTATCATGTTCTTATTAAATTTATAAGTTTTATATGGATTGAATAATGCATGTTTTTATAATATAAACATTTTAAGATGTATTGGACTAACATCGTTATAACTGCATACAAAAAATATCAGTTTTACTGACTCAATTTATATAATTATCTCGCAACGATTGTGAGAATTATACTTTAGGTGCAATTTATGAATTGCTTCTCTCTGCCTGAAATGTTATTCATTTAATATCACAGTAAAGGTCTATTTGATACTCAGTCCTATCTTAACTTCTAAAAACTTTTGTATTAATACTTGTATGAAAACATGTGAACAATAAAGTTTTGTTTAAAAAAAAAATTAGTAACATCTCGTTATTCAGTCATCCGTAAAAAAAACATTATTATAGAGTGCTTAATAAAATATTTGATTTGTTTTGCTGTGCAGCATAGTAGCTGTATCGAGGACACTTTATGATAAACAGTACATCAATCAAGATTAAAATGGGAAAGATTTTTTTTGTAAGGAAAGCGTCTACCGAGCAGTCACTGACATCTAATTAGCTTTGTATCTTACTTATAGAACATAAGGCTTCAGCAGAGATGATGAATCCACAATATCCACCTCCTGGTCAGAACAATAATGCGCCAAACAATCCACTGGGCTTCCCTCCAACGTCACAAGACTTTAATGGCCACCACAATGCCAACATCTTTAACCAGATGCCACCAAATGGTCCGCAAATGCCAATGAAGCCATTTGACCAATCTGAAGTGACACAGAAGATGCAAAGCATGAACTTAAATGGACCTCAAGGGATGCCAAACATTCCTTCATCACAATTGCCACCTGGGCAGCTACCATCAAGTGGTAACTTTCCACCTGTGTCTAATTATGCTGGTCAGTTGCCACCAGGAGTTAAACCTTCAAACTATCAGCCTGGAAGGCCTCCTGTCAGTAGCACTCCTCAGCAATTTCCACCATCAATGGCTCAAAATCAGGCACCCTTACCACCTTCCTCCACTCCTACACCAATCTCATCACAAGCTCAAGGTTTTGGACAGATGCCTCCACCAAATCAAGGTCCTACTCCTAATGTGGACCAGAGAGGATTCTCAGGACCACCAACTTCAATGCCAATGCAGCAAGGTCCAAAGCCAATAGGTCAACCTTCTCAATCTATGGGGCCACCTCCCGGTTTTGGACAAATGCAAGGACCACAAATGCCACCACAACTTCAGTCTAATTTGCCTCAAGGAGGACAAGGAACAAGACCACCTGGACCACAACAGGAGCAGCCAAAGCCCATGCAGCAGCAAATGGGTGGGCCACAGCAACCTGGTTTTCCACCTTTGCCGCAATCTAGTCAACCAGGTTTGTCTGTCCCACCAACAAGTCAGCCTGGTGGGCCACCTCAGCAAAATCAACCAAATGTTCCACCGCCAATGCGATCACAACCTGGTATGCAACAGCAAGGACAGCCTCCTCAACCTAGTTTCCCTCAAACCCGTCCGCAAGGCATGCCGTCAATGCCGAATCAAGGTATGCAGGGTCAACCCATGCCAGGACAACCCATGCATGGTCAACCCATGCAGGGTCCACCCATACAAGGGCAAACCATGCCAGGTCAACCCATGCAAGGTCAACCAATGCAAAGTCAACCCATGCCTGGACAAGGACAGCCAGCACAGAATCAAGGACTTCCTCCACAACCATCTTTACCTGGCATGCCTCCACAGCAGCCACAGAACCAAGCACTTCCTCAGCAGCCACCACTACCTGGGATGCCACCCCAGCCAAACCAGATGCCTAGTCATCCAGGGCTTGGTCAGCCAAGTTTTCCAGGGCAACCAGGGTTCCAGCAGCCAAAATTAGGACCACAGCCAGGATTACAGCCGCAGCCAAGTCAACCTCACCCTGGGCTTCAACCTGGGATGCCCCCATCATCCCAAGCTCAGTTCAACCAGTATCAGACGATGCCAGGTCTACCGCACATGCCGCCACCGCTGTCCCAGCAGAGACAGTTCCCTGGGCCGCCTGGGGGGCAACCGGGCTATGGCCCTCCTGGACCACCTGGACCGCCGGGACCCCAAGCCAATGCCCCTTATCCTGGTGAGTCATGTATCTAATTTTCTGTCATCATAATTTAGGAAATGTCTGCATCGTAATAGGTACCTATTAATTCATTAGTGTATCCCAATTTCATCATTATTATTAGCCTTAGTCTCAATTTTATCACTATGTAGTCCGCTTTTAGTTTTTTTTGTTTGCCATAAAGTTGTCGACCACTGGTTTAGGCCATAGATTGCTCTATTTAACCGCGGATTGGCGAACCTTTGATTTCAGGCATGCCACCAATGAACCAGCAACAGATGGGTCCTCCCCAGGCACAGGGCTACCAACAGGCTGGGTACCCTCCGTTCCCCCAGCAACAGGCATATGGCCACCAATATGCTCAACAGCCACCACAGAAAAGGCTAGATCCTGATCAAATGCCTAGCCCGGTAAGTTATTTCTTTGCAGGAAAGATGTCTCAAATAAATAATTTTAGCCAGTATTGTTGTTCTCAAGTAAATCTCAATTTGTCACTAGCTGTGACCCATTAAAGTAGCAAACACGCCAGTTTGTGAGATCACTTGCGCTTGCAATCTACACTACCAACTGAGCTACGCATGTTGAAGCATGTTCATTGCTGCTAAATGAGCTCTCTTTCAAAAGCAAGCAACGCATTGGTGACTCCCCTGGTGTTGCCCGTGTCCATAGGCGGCGGTGACCTCTTAGCATCAGGCCCGCATGCCTGTTTGATAGGCATAGTTTATTATGTAGTTTAACATTACTGACAGAAATTACAGACTGTAATGACACAAAATTATAAATTGATCCTAATTTCCTTTCAGATTCAAGTAATGTCAGACGATCAGCAAAATCGAGGTGGACTCTTCGTGACGAATGAAAAAGGACTTGTACCGCCTCTTGTTACAACGGACTTTGTTGTTGATGATAAAGGGAATGCAAGTAAGTGAAATTATAAGTTAGTAATTTAATATATTGGGTGTATCAACTCATTGGATCCATGTGTGTGTGATTGTGTGTGTAGTAAAGCATGTATGCTACGTAATAAGTTATACTTCTTTGTTGTTAAAACTTGAAGGAAAATTAATTTAAATAAAGTAACCTTGCTATATTGGCTAGCCAACTTTGAGGTTATACTTTAATGCACAAATGTTTTTCTCAGTTTCTGGAAAGTTGTGAAGAAGTCAGAAGAAACTGAACAACGACTCATACAACCGACACTTGGCCAGTGGTCGCTCCTAACATAATGTTTATTTCCAGGTCCCCGCTACATAAGAAGCTCAATGTACAGTGTTCCTGTCACAGCTGATCTGCTCAAACAGACGTCATTACCTTTTTGTCTTGTTGTAAGTAGTATTTTAGCCTACTTGGTAATTATAACTAACATAATAATAAATAATTGTATATTATCAACCCACTTCAGTAAAGGAAGTTCTCGATTCGATTGTATTTTTTTATGTGTGTTACCTCGTAACTTTCGACTGGGCGGACCGATTTAGATGATTCTTTTTTCATTTGGAAGCTGATGATTCCAGTGTGGACCCATTTGGTCCAGTTCTAATAACAACATCCATGAGAAAACCATATAAGTCTTAACTTAGCATTATGTGCGCGACAATTTTGAAGTTATTTAGTTACTCCTCTTTCCAGATATCGCCAATGGCAGAGCCAGTAAAATCAGAACCGGAGCCCCCGTTAATAGATTTTGCAGCGCTCACCGGCTCGCCTACGATGGGCCCCGTCAGGTGTTCACGGTGCAAGGCCTACATCTGTCCCAACATGAAGTTTATTGATGCTGGCCGTCATTTCAAGTGTGCCTTCTGCAAAGCGACTACTGAAGGTTTGTATATGTTACACTATTGTCCATTGTTTTATCATTCTATAACTTTAGATAACTTTTCTGCACCGTTTAAAATTGATGCCATAGACGTTTTCAGTTTTAAATTTTTAGTATTTTTAGGTAGGTACACTAGCTGACCCGGGGAACTTCACACCGCCTTAAAATCAGTAAATTATCCATATAAACATTGCTTTTGAATCACTCTATTGTGGAAAACTGCATTAAAATCCGTTAAGTGGTTTAAAATATCAAAGCGAGGCAACAGTGAAATTGACATTTTATATGTACTATGTAAAGATATTCATGACTAACTTTTTCGCAATTTATAGGAAGCTTTCGACACCTCAACCCACTTTTTAAAATTAATAATTTAATTGTTGGCAGTGCCAATGGAATACACGCAGTACATTAACAGCATGCAGCAGTACGGGAGGGTGCCGCCCGAGCTGGCGCTCGGCGCCTACGAGATCGTCGCCACCAAGGAGTACTGCAGGGTATGATATTGGCACCATTTTAAATCCTTGTTTAAGTCATCACTTAATGCTCTGGATAATTAACGTGTTCCCCTCACTAGTCTCATTAATTATTATAATATTTTAAAATGCTTTGTCAGGATTATAGTCTTAATATGAGTTTTATTAATATTATAGCAATTGGTTGATTGATAGAATAATGTGCCATGTTTTATCTCTTAATGACATGAATTGTAACGTAATGCTTGATAGCCTGTCCTTACTTATGAATGTAGCTATTGTTCATAAAAACACTTTATGAAATCCGACTTGTAGTTTCAGAGATTAGCATGTTTAAACAAACAATAAACCTCTTCAGCTTTATTAAA